>PVIJ01003273.1:0-128751 GCA_004024925.1 Scalopus aquaticus
AGGCAGGAGAGGTCTGCCGCGCCATGTGGGATTCTCCCTGGCTGGGCGTCGAACTCGCATCGCCTCTGCCGACAGCTCCACAGCGCAGCACTAAACCGCTGCGCCACCAGGGAGGACCCCTTGGCTCCATTTTTTGTAATGGCTGCTGAATCAAGCTTCTTAGATACTATTAATAAAAACAACAGTACATCCCATATATATTTATTTCTGACCATCAAGATATAACTTTCAGCTGAAGTATAAAATGCTTCAGGTAGAATGCTTGCAATTTTGTTCTAATGTTATACTAGCATTAAAATAATCTGCCCAAACTGGATAGTAGTTCACCATTCCCTGAAAAACTCAGAGAATGAAAGATGTATGCAAATGTCTATGACAGACAGAATTTTTACTCTAACAATTAATCAACAACTCATCTCTGAGAAAGAATTTGCATGGTTCCCAACTAATTGTCACAGAATCACAGACACAAACTTATGTTTAAAAATTATGTAGGAACAGCAGTACCTCATATTCATTTGGCATTAGCAATTATAAGGCAGGCCATGCAATGCTAGTACAACTAATAGACTAGGTTTACTACCATCCTACCTGATGCTGTTTTGCCTACAATAGCTTAAATTTAGATCTTGGTGACCAGGTTAGCTATAGTTTCATCACGTTCTCTTCTTTTGGTCAATGTTATTTTGACATGTTCCCAAAGTAACTGTAATCATCATTTTCTATTTGAAATGTTGATAGTGTTTTCTGAATTTTCATCTTGTGACAATTTACTAGTGGAAAACCTATCATGAAAGAGCTTAACAATCTTAGCAGCCTAAATCTAAGAGTCATTAAATTAAGAAAACTTTTCTGTGATTATAAATAGTGACAGCGCCTTAGAGACATATAGCTGAAGGCTTTCATCATCTCAGGAAGCTCTACAAGAATATTTCCTTTGAGTTTTGATTTTTTAACAATGCTGTTTATCAGATAGAGTTATGGAACCTCTGTATTTACTGTTAAAAATGTTAATTTAAAGAACATACCTGTTATACAAAGATCACATAATATAAACTGTATTCACCTGAAGCATCAAAAGCATTGCCTGGAACATTTTAGTCATTTTCATTAAAATGCATTTTATTGTTGTTGTTTTCCACTGATGTGACCTTTCAAAGAATACAAAAGGCAGTAGTCAAATACAAAGACATTCAAAAAAGCATGAACAAATTCTCCAGGCTTTGAGACTTTCTGTTTCATTGCATTATCCATTATTCCTTGAACAACTTCTCCTCCCCTCCCTCTTCCTTGTCTTCCTCCTGATCTCCCTCCTTCTCTCTTACTCTCCCTCCTCCTTTCCTCCCTCCTCCTTTTGCTTTCTGTCCTCCTCCTCCTCCTCTTTTTCCATCTCCTGCTCTTTCTCCTCCTCCCACTCGTCTTCCTTCTCCTGTTCTCTCTCCTTCTCATGCTCTCCCTCTCCCTTCTCCTCCTCACCCTCTTGCTCCTTTTCCTCCTCATTACTTTTGAATCACAGATGTATTCCCTACACGTAGCACATAGGAAATTTTTGTGTGGTGTATTTTGTTAATCTTACTAATGTAAAAACACAATAGACTTATTTACTTATCAAATTTATAGAGATTGCTTATAGTTACTTTTATATAGGTTTTATTTAGCCAATATTAGATGTACTTTTATTGGCAATTGTGTACTTTATACTTCATGGAAAATGCTAATTGATCGGTAACTTGGATTAACTGACATAGAATGAATAATTTATTTCAATACATAGATTTGATTGTTTTTACTTGTCCAGACATCATAATCACATTTATATCAGCTCAGACAAAAATTTTAAAATATTAGTTAAATGAAGTTTTGATTATATCTATGATGTTTTAACTAAATTATTTATTATTTTTTTTAAAAGATTTTATTTTATTTATACATACAAGCTGGGGTACAGGCCAGAGGCGTGGGGCGGCGAGAGGATTCACCAGAGACAGAGTGGGGAGCAGAACAGGCAGATCAGAAATACACTGCTGAGGGGAGCAGCGGGCGAGGCAGGAGAGGTCCGCCACACCATGTAGGATTCTCCCCAGCCGGGCATCGAACTCGCGTCACCGCCGCTGCCGACAGCTCCACAGTGCAGCGCTTAACCATTGCGCCACCGGGGAGGCCCTATTTATTAAATTTTTAACCAACATTTTAACTATCATTCTCCCCTCCTATAAGATATTTTTTAGATTTTGTAGGTTAATTTCCATGTATTTTAAGGTGGAAAAAATCCACATGAAATACAGTTAATCAACTCATTTTAAATTTTCTCATTAACAAAATTTTGGGGTAAGAATCTGCTAGTGAAAATGTAGATGTTATGCTAGACAAAAATGATCTGTAAAAAAAAAAAAAAATGAATTTCAATTAACCCTAAACAGAGAGCATATCTAAATACATGGCAATGTAAGAGAACTGGGCATTCAACAGATAACTTTACTTGGTGAGTTAGTAAAGAGAATTGATTGCTTATCGTTCTATGTTCACCCATTTTAAAAAAGTTGTAGAGGTTTCTGCATCTGCCTGAAAATTGCTCTGGAGTTTTACAGGTATCTACTCTCCTAAAAGAAAGGAATAACCTTGACATCTGCCTACAAAACAAGAAGGGGAGAGAAATGGGGTGGGACCTGGGGAAGAAGGGGGCCTGATAGAACATGGTGGAGTGGTTATTGAGGCACTGGTTGTGGGTACATTGTGAAAACATACATTTTAAAGATTTGAACCTATAACTTCAAAACCAGATACAACAATGCAAACCAACTGTACCTCAATAAACATAGTTAAAAAAAAAGAAAAAAGAAGAGGTGGAAGAAATCTTAACTTGCTTCAGATTTTACATGTTTCAAAAATTTCTCTTTGGCAGAACCAAGAGTATACTTATTTTTAGTTTTTTTTTTTTTTTTTTAAAGAACAGTCTATATACTTTGGTAACACAACATGAAATCAATTTTTAATGTCAAAAATAGTCAGTCAGATGAAAGAATATGGTTAGAAGATCTTGGCTTTGTAATTAAAATCCTGACACCAGTATAGTGATTTGTAGTTTTCACCACTGAAGGATGATATTAAAATTGTTCACATGTATTATTCTCTTTATTGAGGTTATTTTTTATCAACTATATTGTCTTAAGACAGTTATCAAATTCTGATAATATAGAAAGATGGTTACTTATTTCTTCTTTCCTCTATGTCAAAAAATATTCCAAATTGTATATCAAAAAGCTTTTAAAAATCATGTATAGGGCCTACCTAGTGGCGCAGCAGTTAAGCACTACACTGTGGAGCTGTTGGCAGCTGTGACACAAGATGCCCATCCAGGGAGATTCCCACATGGTGCAGAAGACCTCTCCTGCCTCGCCCGCTGCTCCCCTCAGCAGTGTATTTCTGTTGATCTGCCTGTTCTGCTTCCCACTCTGTCTCTGGTGAACCGTCTTGCTGCCCCACGCCTCTGGCCTGTACCCCAGCTTGTATGCATAAATAAATAAACCTCTAAAAAATATTTTAAATAAAAAATAAAAATCATATATAATTTGACAAAACCCCAGGATTTTAAAAACTGGCATAAATCATAACTTTGAGTTCCTCAACATGAGTCAAAGTGCTTATTTGCAATTCCTCAGGACAGCTACAGCTTCCACTTAGTACAAATTATCACCTTTATAAAATAACCTGGATTCTCCATTTTAGCTGGTATACCAATCATGAAGCTAAAATCTCTAAGATTTTAACAGTACAATTAATCAAACCAAATTGTTTTAGTTTCCCAACTTCCATATAAGATATTTTTCTTTATTTTTTAAATGTGTTTTTTTTTTTAATGCATCACCTGGACTTCTGTGATAAGAGAAACAAATGTGTTTCTCTTTGCCTTTCAACAATTGTTTCTCATTAAATACAAATTATTGTATTTCTTTTTTTTTTAAAGATTTATTTATTTATACATACGAGCTGGGGTACAGGCCAGAGGTGTAGGGCAGCAAGAGGGCTCACCAGAGACAGAGCAGGGAGCAGAACAGGCAGATCAGAAATACACTGCTGAGGGGAGCAGCGGGCAGGCAGGAGAGGTCTGCCGCACCATGTGGGATTCTCCCCCGGCGGGCGTCGAACTCGCATTGCTGCTGCCAACAGCTCCACAGCGCAGCGCTTAACCGCTGCGCCACCAGGGAGGCCCAAGTATTGTATTTCTGATGAGTTTTTTTTACTTAAATTTTGTTACTTTCTAACATAATGCAAAGACTGTCATTATCATATATATTTTTGTCTAAATTCGCTTTCAATGTATTAATTCTTTTTATCACGTTTCTCTGATTCTGATTACTGTCTTCATTATTTACTCATTTATTTCATCTTCTTTTGACCAACCTTATCCTGTTTTGTGCTTTTTGTCTTTCATCTTCAAAGCCACATTTCTGGATTATATGTGACTGTCTAAAGTTAGTTGCTGGTATAAACTTCAAATGCAGAACTTCATTTTAAAAAATTCCAGCTGAAGTTTATCATTTCTTAAAGTGTACAGCTGTTTCTACAACATTTATTCTTTTTATTGTCAGGATCATAAGACTGGATGCTAGAAGCAGGCTGTTTTCATTTCAGTCATGCTAACAATCAAGGGAAATCAGGCTTTGATCTCTGGGAAGAAGATTCAGGACACCCAGTGTATTCCAATTGGCTTTGGAGATTTCTTTTATAAGACTCTTGCAGTTGTGTTCCAAAATATGTTTTATATTCATTACCAAGGGAAGGAGAAGAGATAGAACAACATCGCGCTTTTAGCTATGAAAAAGTCAGGTTGAAGTGATTTGAAAAATAAAGACTTGAATTGGACTTGAGTGATTTTTTTAATGGAATATGCTTCTGTGTTGTCAGACTGCCTCTAGAAATGTTCCATAGAAACTGAAAGCAGGAAAGAGAATGGAAATGAAGAGAGGTCACGAGATAGGAGAGGATACTGCAGGAGGACTGACCACAGGCTGACCCAGTGGGAGAACTTAGGAAGCTTTTAAGAGTTTTTCAATAATTTTACTGAGTAACAATAAAATGAGAAACAATAACACAATATTTACCAGTTTAAAGAGCATGATCAATGATCTCAACACATTTACAGAATTATGCCTCTCTATCATAATTGAATTTTAGAACTTCACCCCCAAAAGAAACTTTATATCCACTAGGGCTCACACCCACTCCCTTTTGCTACAATCTCAACCTGGCCCCTGAGAAAATATATTAGTTCATTCTAGACATTTCCTATAAATGGAATCTTATAATTTGTGATCATTTGTAAATGTCTCCTTTTATTTAGCATAATATTTTCAATCCACATAGTAGCTTATTTTGATACTTGATTGCCTTTTATAGTTAAATAGTATTCTATTGTATGGATATGCCACATTTTGGTTATCCATTCACTAGTTAATGAACATTTGGATTGCTTCTGCCTTTTGACTGTAAATACCAATACTTCTGCCATAAACATTAGTGAGAGTGCTTTTATCATTTGCATTGATGATTTTGTTTATATATTTTATGCTGATTCCTCATGAGTGAAATGTGGAAAAATTGCAGACATAGTTCACAAATGTCTTTCCAGAGTCATCAATGACTCTTGATCTGGCCTCCTAGAATAGCTACCTTTGAAATCAACCTAAATTTTTGTCATTTAAGGGATTATCTGACTGTTTGATAAATGCCGGTAGTTCTGGTGACTAAGGATAGGAAGTGACTCTAAGCCTTGTTATCTAAATATTCTCTCTGATCTGTTACAATAAAAGCTAGTACCAGACCACAATCTGCTATGTACACAGATTCTTCTTAGTAAACAAAAACAAAATTTGATACATGTTCCTGAAAACACAGTATGCTCCTATTATCTCTCTCTATGCACTCATGAGAACCAAATGAATCAGAGCAAGAATATTATGGACTCCATAGCAGCCAAATCCTAGGTAGATCAAAATTCACCCTTAAGCTTCAAAAGTTTTCAGTAGATTTCTAGACCTAGACCTAGACCACTACTTCAAAGGTGGTAAGTTTTTAGACATCTCAGTTTCTCATACTGTATTCATAGAGGAACAAGAAGTCTGTAGGCTTTTGGTGGCCCACCACATATCTTGAGAACTTCCCATTCTCACCTCTGCAATAAATATTAATGTCTGAATTATTCGAGCTGGTCAGTTAAACTTCTGCAATTGTGGTGATACATTGAGTACTTTGAGTACTTGTAAAGCTCCCTCTGGAACATACCTCCCAAAGTGGGTCCTTCAAATACTTATGAGCCATCCTTAGAGTGCTGGTGAAAGTTAGTGTAACAGCAATACTGCAATTTGTTCTTCCTGAGTAAGACACCTCAGAGAAATTCAGAAACTCAGTTCTCTTTATTTCTGATAACTCACCTTCATCTCCTTCTCCATACTGTTTCCATATTGGTCTTTGCCCAAGACCCCTGTTACTTATTGTTGAGTACTCTTCGTTCCTTACGGACAGGTGTTGAACTCTATTTATCCAGATTCTTTTCAGTTAGCAACCATTTAATCTCAGAAATATGTAATTAATAGTAGTTCTTAAAATTAAAAAAAAATCAGTGTGCAGTACTATGGATTATTTGCTTTGATTACCAATTTTTTTTTCTGATTCTTCAGATTTGTGTTTTTAAAGAATAATTCCTTTGCGGTGCTATCATATTCTTCTGTGTATTTTAAGTTCCTCTTCCCCACTGCTTTAACTTTTCTTCATTCAAAACCTTACATTTTTTGCTTATACATTTTAGACATTTATATGAGTTCCCTTCATTCTCACTAAGTCTTTCAACTTCCTGGGAGTGGTTTCTATGTTTGATTCATACGTGGGAGACACATTCCCATTAAAGCACACAATTGACTTTCTATAAATAACTGACAAATAAAAGTATAAATGAATGTATGAATGAATTCCAGAGCCAAGGAAAATTCTTTGTTAGTTCATAGGCAAAAGATGTCTCTTGCAGCTGCAGGAAAAATACTTATGCAATTTTTAGGCCTTTTGTTTTTGACAGTAAAAAAGGTGTTCATATGTGGGTTGTTATAAATGAATTATTTATAATTGGCATATGTAAACTGAAATAGATATTATCCAAGAGTGACTCATCTCATTCTTTGAGCATGTCTTTGGTTTATGTTAAATTCAAAACCTGACATCAGAATTAGATATTAATTTTTTAAATCTTGCTATACCGCATATTCATGGCCTCAAAGAATGCAAACTGCCAGCAGTTTTAATGTAGAAAAAGTAGATACTTTTTATATTTCTTCATCAATGATGTTTTAGCTACTAATCACTAAGAATAAATATATTTAAATAAGAAAATATGGATTCTTGTCTTGGTCCTGACAGATCATCACTTAATCTTAAGTTGATTTTAAGCATGAAAGTACAAGGGACTCAAAAAGAGGTGCTAAAAAATAAACACATTAAAATAAAAATATTTGAGAAATACTGATTTCTGATCTGCTGATGTAAATTTCTATTATTCATCCTTATTTGGCTGATTTTTTAAAGCAGTGTGCTTTCATTCATTTTTATTTTTTTCAACAAATATTTACTGAACCCCACTATGTACTGGGCTTTGATGTTCTGAGAAAAAAGTAAATGAAGGGCATGTGAACTACTGCTGAGACAGATGCTGAAAGAAATTTGCCTAACTGTAGGCATTTGCTCCTACTACTCGAGATATATTAGAAAATATAATCAATATGGTTACCTTTCTTTTCCCCTGCCAGCATATTAACTGTGTTCTAATACAATATCAAAATTTGTATTCCCAAGGGTTGATACATTTCATGTTTGGGGTATAAGAATGACTTTTTGAATGTTAATTTTGAGACTGTGAAATAAATGCATTGAGCTTTCTGAATAGTGATCAATAGCTTTACCTATAATTAATTCTATTCTTCTTGTAATATTTGATATGATTGCAAATTCTATCGTCAGGTCTCATTTATTTATTTTAGAACATTACTAAATTTTAAAATTGAGATATTCTCTTGCTGTGTCTTTTTATTCAGTTCTATTTGTTCTATAAGGCACAGTTTTCACTGGAAACCATGATGCTAGAAATTCATATATTTCCATTATGTCCCCCTAGAGGACAGTAATTATTGGAAAAACAGTTAACTGGCTTTATGGTCAACCTTTGTCTAGAAGTTCATCTCTCCTACTTACAATCCTTTCACCCTCCATCTAAACTATGAGTGCAAAACAGAAATGGTATTCAACAGTTAAAAAAAAATGCTTATAAAAATCCATTCTTGTAAAAATGTACCAGAAGGCATTTTGCTAAAACAACTCTTCTTTCATTAAAACAAAATCATTTTGGCTTATAACATAGCATTGTTGAGCAGTGTATTCAAGATGTTTTATTGTTTTTTCTCTTTCTATTTCCTTTTTTTTTTTTTTGTTATTTAGAGTGTATTCTTATCACTGTTGATAAATATTGACCTTGCCGGTCATTCAGTGATTATTTTTGTCTTGCTCACCAATCTTGACATTACACAACTAAAATCATAACATTCACTGTCAGTGATTTGCTTATTTCTTTGATCATTATTCAGAGATGTTTCAGTTCTTAATAAACAGATAGAACTCTAGAAATGGATTCTAACTGTAATAGCAGAGTAACTGTCTTTTTCTATTCATTACCAGGGTTTTCTGATTGTTTTCAAATTGAGTCAAATTTTCAGGCGAAGTAATAAAAAATATGTAAGAAATTGACTATCAAAGCATATGGGAGTATGCTTTCCTTTTTGTGATAACTCACTGGTCTAATAGTTCTAGTTTATTAAAACAAAATCATCCTGCAAATCTATGGCAGCTGAGGTTTAATATAACCATATTTATATGAGTATCATAAGACTAAGCCATGAAATAGTAGAACAATGAAAGAATGCTTGCTGTATTTTCAGGCTTATATTCCATTTTCATATTTATTTTAAGCATTCTAAATGTTCTATATTTTTCTGTTGTGCATATATGTGTTTCTAAGACACTTCTACTGGTATAGCCTTGAGAGATTTATAACTGGGAATCCAACTTATTTCCGTAGTCTGGATATAGAAAACAAGTATTTGATCAATTGGTTTTCAGTAAAAATAAAAATATTAAATGTGATGGAATTTTAATATAAGTTAAAATATTTTGGTTAAAGGATTTATACGTGTGATTTACTAAATCCATTGAATTTTCTTAGTATACTTCAGTGAAAGTTAGTGAACCCTAAGGAACATAATGTGGTGTGAGTTTCTTGGGTATGGAAATGGCTAGGAGGAAAGAATGAGATGGGAGCTGAGATACTGAATGACAGCAAGCAGTAGGAGAGAATGCTGGAAGGGGAATGACCTGAACAAGCAGACAGATTTTTTTTTTTTTTTTGAGTGAACACTTTGAGCATATATTTCAAAGGGCATTTGAGTGGCTTCTCTTTCCTGTGGTCCTTGACAATAAGATTGAGACCCAACATACATTCATTCTGCTTCCTATATAAGGTTAGTAAGAGCTACATTTCTAACACAAGAGACCCACAACACCTGTAATAATAATAATGAAAAAAAAAAAGTTAGTAAAACAGTCACTAGGCAGAAAGTTCCTCAAATGAGACTTAACCCTTCCCTGAGGACAAAGGCACCCACCTCCAAGAATCAGTCTCTGTGACCTCCGCCCTTCAGATCTAGGTGCTCATCTGACACTCAGTAGTGGCCACTCACCTGCTCTGAGGCCATAAGAGACTTTACTAATGTTAACAAGTATCTTGTAAACTATACATTTAGACTCACTGTCTAGTTCATTGGAATGCCAGGGAAAGGCATTGGGTGCAAGGAAACTCCTTTTCCCTGTTACAAGATTCTAAAAATTCCTGAGAGAATATTATTCTTTCCCCCTGAAAATTACAAATACTTTGTTGCAACTTCACCCTGCTTGTCTACCCTCCTCTCCTCAGTCCTGGGTCACAATACACTTTTTTTTTTTAAGTTCCCCCCTGCCCAGTGGTAGCTGTTCTCTTTTGCCTGGCATTGAAAGATCAGGTTGGGGGAACTTTCTTATTGGAAAAAAAAAACAGTGACTTTATTACACAACACAAAAGTGTACAAAGGCGTATAGGAAGAACTCTGAAATCTAGTTTGACCTTCCTGTTTACTAGTCACAGGACCTTTAATAAACCATCACTTTCTGGTCTTCATATAATTCTAATTATTTGAGAATAAGTATTAAGAGAGAAGAATGTGTGATGTCTTATGAGTTCTTGGGGATTCTATATCAGGAAGAAGAGACAGGATTAGGTCAAGACCTCATGGAAAATGTAACATATAATGCTTAAAGTCTAAATAGAATTCATTAATTTACTTGATAAATGTTTATTGATGATTTACTATCTACCAGTATTGTGACAGAAATGAGAAAGCCCAACAAATTTCAATGCAGCAAAGCATGACTCTTCATTTCAGAGTTCAGTTCATCAGAGATTACATCACCTGAAATCATTATTATTTTGAGCAGTAAAATGAATGTATGTGTCTTCAGTGGAAACTAGCAGGAAGGGATGTCTTATAATCAGAGAAAGCTTTCACAGAAAAAGTTTCAAAAATTCATTTTTAGAGACTCAGTAGTAATCTTACAAATAATGGAGGAACAGTTTATTAGAAATAAGGAAATATGTGCAAGCCTTAGAGAAATGAAGAAGACTGGCACATAGTTTGGTGAAGCTGAAGTTGAGTCTGGAAAAATAAATTGAAGAAGATTGTAAAGTTTTCTTTTATTCTGACAAGGCCTTTGGATTTTATCTGGAAACCTCTGGGGGAATCATTAGAGGTTTAAAGGCATGAGAGAAAGGAAATGAGCTGCAGAAAAATAGCAGTTGGCAATGGACAGTGTGGGGGATACAGGAGCTAGAGCTCACCAACTAGCTGGGAAATTGGTCAGTTCTTGATGTACCTGCTTTCTTGCAATAGATTGCTAATATTTTTCAGAGAATGGACCTGATTTTATTAATTTTTTTGCCCCTGAACAATGCTTGCCATACAAAGGCATTTACTGTTTGATGTTTGATGGAGGGAAGAAAGGAATGAAGAAAGAAAAAAAAGACTTTAGTATGTGATGAAGTGAGTGAGTGATAAGTACTGAACTAATAGTAATTGTACATGGCCTGAAAAGACAGATTGGAGATGGAATGGCAACAACATTTAGCATATATATTTTATTCCTATCCATATTGCCAATGAATACCTTTTGCTGTTTTTGGTAATAGGAATTGGCCCATGATGTGTGAGGTTTATGGTGAGCCTAATGCACAGAGCTGGTTTTGCATACCTGATCATAATAGTTGCTTTGTATTCTTCCTTCTGGTCCTGAATTTCTCCTAGCATACTGATGATGTTGCAGTTGACTGGAAGGATATTTTGATTCTGTTTTCTTAATTAAAATCTTTGAAGAAGTCTAGATGACTTATTCCTTTAGGGGGAAGAAAAGCATTCACTGATTTTGAGGCCATCAAATACAAAAATACCCATTTGAGCATAAACGAATGTTCTCTGAACACTAGTAATCCAAGGTATGTACCTGCCTAGAAGGAAAAACAATAGAGAAACTTAAATTTCCCTATGTCTCTGAAGTCTGTGGATAGACTCAAATGAGATACATTAACTGTACAAACTGGTATGTGCTGTCTTACACAGTTACCTTTCTCCACTAATGTATGCCAGAGTTATTCCTGTGAATTCCTAGGCATAAGTTGTACATACTGTAGGTCAAGTATTAGGAAATAAATTAGAAGTCATTTTCCCCAAGCTAATTCTCTTTAATGTTAACTGTTTTCCCAAATGTACCAAATTATTAGTAACTATTATATCTCAATCTTTATAGCACTTGGGTCAGGCATGTTAAAAGCCATCTATGTAAATTAATTCATTTTACCCTCACAACACTCTTATCACTGTCAAAGAACTTGACAGGTCCAAGCCACTCAGTTACTCTGTAACTAGTTTTAAAGTCAGTAGCAAGAATGTTTAATAAGTGTCAGTATCAGTAGATGAACAATAGTCAATGTTTCATCCAGAAATTTATGACTTTACACTAATGTCCGTTTTACTAATTTCTGCTCATATTTTAGGATTCTTTTGTGAATATCTCTGGTAATAAGTGAACATTTGGGAAAAGTATTTTTTTTTCATCAATAACAAAGTAGAATATTTCTATTAAATAGGATGGTCACATAATTTATCTAGCTTCCAAACTGGGGGCATTTTGAGCGCAAAAGGAGGCACTACTGGGGATTTTCCAGGGACAACATGTATAAATGTGGAACTTTATGAAGCAAAATGGGATGTTTGGTCCTCATACTGTTATAGTTAAAAATTGTATAATATCGCCATCAGGATTTTTAAATGTATAAACCCACAATTAATACATTGGGCCATGCTGCTTTTGCAAAGTAATCTGTTGATAAAGCTACTTTCAGCAAATTGATTTTTTTCTTTATAGATCTAGGCCTTAGGACCCAGCTGAGAACTTACCTCAGGTGTCCTCTTTAAAAGACACTGCCAGTTTACACAACTCATGTGAAGTTGGGCTGCCTTATCACTCTTTGCCACTTTCAGACACTCCAACAAGTCCAATTGCCATCTCGTGGGGGCACGAATTGGGCTATCCAGAAATGACACCGTAACCTGCCTCATAAAGAATCACAGAGACAAAGATTTAGTCAGAAGTACTGTGAAAATGTAATGGAATAAGTTTAAAAATAAACTATTAAACTATTGATTTTAATTCATCTTCTCCATCTTTCCACTTCAAATAATCAGATGATTCTTAGGCAGCCAAAAGGGATTTTGTGAATGAGGATACTAGATAAAAGTAACAACACAAAGAAAACATTTTTTTTATTTTTTGCAAATATTTTAGTAGGCAACGACATGTAGGTGGGTGAAATTTAATGTTTTCTTGGTTTGTGGGGTTTTGGAAATTTTATGTTGAAAATTCTCAATATATTTAGTATTGAAAGTTGAATATTATTAAATGTTCTCTACATAGAAGTAAACTCATGCACACAACTGATTATACAGTGAAAAAATTCCCTCTTCACCTATATTATTATTTTAAAACAGTTATATCAGTCAATATAGGTAAATAGAGGTTTGAAATTACTTAAAGAAAATCTGCAGTAATGAATAACTATCATAAATAGAAGTGGAGATTCAAATGAAACCTACTCAATTTTACATAAACTGAAGATTGAAATCTTGTTTAAGGACATTCTCTTATGATCTCATTATCTAAAGGTGTGACTTAATCTATTTTATTTTTAATGTGAAGGATAGGACTTGTTCTGAATCCATGCACACATTTTTTTTAAAGATTTATTTTTGTTTATACATACAAGCTGGGGTACATGCCAGAGGCGTGGGGCAGTGAGAGGGCTCACCAGAGACAGAGCGGGTAGCAGAACAGGCAGATCAGAAATACACTGCTGAAGGGAGCAGCGGGCGAGGCAGGAGAGGTCTGCCGCACCATGTGGGACTCTCCCTGGCCAGGCGTCGAACCTGCATCACAGCTGCCGACAGCTTCACAGTGGAGCACTTAACCGCTGCGCCACTGGGGAGGCCCCATGCATACATTTTTTATAAAATCTGAGGTAAAATCATTACTGTTTACTATTCAGTAAGAATTTGCACTGTTCTCAGAATTTAAAACTTACTGCTTAAACAAAGTGCTTTTCTATACTGTCAACAATAAGTGGTAATCTAAAATATGTGAGGCAGAAAAGAATGGTAATATTTCATTGTTACAGCACTCTCCATCCTGCTTTTATGTGCATTCCCAAGATGTGCAGATATAAACTCTAAGAAACAGGCTTTGAGTGAGAGAGAATGAAGTTTAATATAGGATGAAAAATTTGATGTATGAATGAAATGTTTTAACATGTAATAATTCTAACTACATTTTGCATATTAGAAGGATAATTAAATAACTTCTCCCTAGATTATATTTCTATATGAATATTTTATTAGTTATTACTTAGCATTATTTATAAGAAGATGGAAGTTCGTATCATTTAAGGTCATCTAGAACAGAGTTTATCAATGACCTTTTCATTATTCACTGATCTTTTTTTCCTGATATTTTCTGTTGTGTTTTTGTTTTAGGGCAGGGAGAGGGGCACCCCAGAACCCCCAAACCTGACCATTCTAAATAGGTTCTGCCATCCGCTGCATCAAGACAAAACGTATAAGACATTTAGTGAAAAAAAAAAATTAATACAATTAGTGTATAATACAGAAAAGACAGAGAATACAGTTTTTAAATCAAGCACCCAATGTTACCCATCACCTCATGGGTTAAAAGTCCACCCAAACAGGATTGGCCCAAAGTAGGGCCCAAAAGCATGCCCCAAGTCTAAAGCACCTTCTGGTGGGTACCCATGGAAAAGGGTCAGAAACAGTCACGTGTGTTCAGTACTGTGAAATGTTCAGGGTTCCTAAACCTCAACCCTGTGAACATTTGGAACTCAGATTATGGTCGGTGCTGTTCTTACGCTTCATAAAATGTGTAGCAGCCTTCTTGGTCTGTGTTTACCATATGTTAATAATAGCATACCTTCCAGTTCAGCAACCAAAAATGCCTTCAGAGATTGTCAATTGGCTCCTGAAGGGTTAAAGGGAGGGTATTCTCAGCAGGGAATCTCCCATAAGATAAACAATGAGTTAGATGAATAGATAAAATATATCTTTGAATGTAGTAAAATAGAGAACACTGATGACCTTGATAAACATAGTCTGAATTGAAGTCCTGGGAATGAATGTTAGTGTGATATGAGCAAGAGAATGAGAATAGAAGAAATGTTCTAGGAAGTGTTTTTCTGTGAATGGCAGGAAGTAAATGGTGTGAAAACAATGGAGGTGACCTTAAGTGAAGCTGTTTTTGTTATTTTTATTTGATGATTATTTTATCTCTTTGAAATGGGAGATAGTATTGCGTATTTGTTAATATTTGCGTCAAATTCATAGGGTGGAAAAGTTGAGGCAGATTAAGAAGGATTAATGCAGTACCAGTTCCTAAAAAGACATTTGGATGAGGATTCTGTCTCTAAGTGAAGCAGTTGAAGTGGTAGGATACTTCTTACGTTACAGCAGAACACAGAGAAATTTGGGGTACAGATTTAATAACAGCATCGTATTGGTGATATATTTTTATTAAAGTGGGTGGCAAGTTCATTAGATGAAATAAGATAAGGGTAAGCTTTAGAAGTAATACAAATAGAGTTCAACTTTATGTGACTCATGTTCACTACATCAAAAATGGATCAAATCCAGAAATTCTCTGTTAAACCCTCTGACATTGCTCTTGAAATTACACATAAAAAAATACCTCTAACTCTACATATTATTGGTAGAAAGATATCCTTTATGTAAAACTAAATACAATTTTAAGTTTCTTAACTAAAAATAATTTTGTTAGTTATATCCTTATAGCACATAAAAATATTAAGACTTCCATTTTAAAATCAAGGGAAAACACATCTTTGTAGATGTTTTCACCTATATAAAACTGCATTCCAAACAATAGTAATAGCATAAGAAAAATTGTTAAGAAACAACTTTATCATTAAATCAATACAGTCTCTGACTCGAAGTCAATTTGCTTAGAGTTTTATATGACTTTATCGATCATAAAGATACCAAAGAACATACATTTGTACAAGTTCAATAACATAAAAAGGAGAAAATGTTCTCAAAGAGAAAAACTTCAAATGATAACTGAGTGTGTTGATGACTACAGGAATTTTGGGACAAAGTAAATTGTTTCATTTTCTATCACAGATTTGGGAGATTGATATTCTGTCTGCTCTGTTATTTTAGCTTTTATTTGACCTAGATATTCTATGTGAGATATATGCCAGTGGCTCATTCTTTAAAAAGTAGTAACTCACACCCCAGAGAACTGAACATAAATTGAGGAAATATTCACTTTGACCTTTACTTTAAAAGCTTGACCAATGCTTTGAATTCTATTACCCTGATTTCATCTTCAGTTGGTTTATTTTCTGACCTGGAAGAGTGAAACATATTTACATTTATAAAAAGCTTTGACTTTTATGACTAATGGATGTTAATTGCTATGATAGTGACATTTTGTATCTTACCCATATTTCTGGGTTAACTTTTATAGGATAATCTTTGAGAACTAAATTACCCAAGCTTTTAGAAAAAAAAAAAGCTTTCTAAAAATACCAAATTATTGCTAACATAAAGTTTAATATAAATCACATGATTTTCTAAAACTTTTTTTTATAATTCCTTTAAATTTTAAAAATAATCTTGAATTAGTCTTAAAATGTAATTCAGTAACAATATGGACAAAAGGGTCATTCTGTTATAGGTGTTTATGGAATCTTTATTTTATTAATATTCTGGCTTCGTCTTATCCTGGTCATCCTAAGTGTGACCCTTAGCTAGGAAACAGTGTTGAAAAAACCAGTGCTTTCCTTCTGATACTATTTTACAAATGCTGTGGTTATTATAAACCTGTCTAGCTTGTTCTGCTTCACCTGTTCTCTGCAGGATGTTCCTAATCTCATTATTCTGGTGGAGTTTATAGGTTAAGACATTTAAAGACATATCTGAAATGTGCTTTGATTTCCACCAGAAATGCCTTATTAATCTACTGTTTCCAACTGTGTTTAGCTCAAATATGTGAGAAATTTTTAATTTTTAAAGTTAAAAAGAGAAGATAAACTGTTAGGTTTATGATTAAGTAAGTAATAATTAGTGAAAAGCAGCTAAGGGAAATTCCAGACTTTTTAATTTTATATGACCAGATAGATGACCAGATGGTTTCTAACCTTAATTTTATTAATGTAGCCATATAAACTCCACAAGTCTTGGGTCACTAATAAAGATTCCTTTGCCAGTAAATGTGACCGAAAATTACTACAATAGGACTGAGGAGGAATCACAGTTTTATTTACTTATGAATATTAATTTTTCTCCAAATTTTTTTAATTTTAATTTAGAGCATGACTGCCTACTCATCAAGGTTATATAGCACAACTTTATAATAAAAAATATGATTTCTGGAAAAAGTGGTTGGGAATTAAAGAATTCCAGAAGAGGATGAGATTATGTTTCTTTGTCTTTTTGTCCGAATGGCATTCTTTTTATGACTCAGTATAGGAGAACAAAGCCTAAATAAGTATTATAGATCTAGCTGTTTGCGAGTAGTGGATGATGTGTTAGGACTTGATATCACCCTTATATGTTGTGAAGTTCATATTTGGTAAAATATTTATTTTTACCTCAGTAATTGACCAAATAATTTCACTTCATGTGGAGATTTAAATGCCTTCATAGCAGTCAACAAGAGCATATTTATTTAGATTTTCTGACAATGATCAAACTCTTTAGGCTAAAATATTCAACAGAGATGCTATCTACATAGGTGTAGATAGTCTATGTTTTACCTAGAGAAGGCACTTTATAAAACTCCCTATCTACTTAGTTTTTGTGTATGCAAAAGATGAAGTGCCAGTTGATGATCAGATGTATCAGAATTAAATCCTAATTCTTGTAATTTGGGCAAATAAATGTTTCCATAGGTAAAAGATGTCTTTGAGTCACCTAGATAATATAGACCCTCATTTTTAAGTTTTTTTTTTTTTTAATACATACAAGCTGGGGTACAGGCCAGAGGCGTGGGGCGGCGAGAGGGTTCACCAGAGACGGAGCGGGGAGCAGAACAGGCAGATCAAAAATACACTGCTGAGGGGAGCAGCGGGCAAGGCAGGAGAGGTCTGCCTTGCCATGTGGGAATCTCCCCGGCTGGGTGTCGAACTTGCGTCTCCGCTGCCGACAGCTCCACAGCGCAGCGCTTAACTGCTGCGCCACAGGGGAGGCCCTAGACCCTTATTTTTAAAATATTCTACTTGAAAGCACAAGGCAAGAAAACTTGCAAGCAAACACACAGTGGAAAAATCAAGGTTCAAAGACTGATGTGAAGAAAAATACTCAGTATTCCTTTCGTATTCTGTTTAATTCATGGAAATGATTAGATCCTATTTCGCTTATCCCACTCCCAAATAAAGATTAACAGACAAGTTCAATTAAAAACTCAAATTCATTTTTTTTTTCAAATTTCAAGTATCTTTAAAGGAAATAATTATCCTTTTTTCACAAATTCTATACTGTTTTAGCTTGAATGGGATTTGTGCAATCGAATTAATGCATATGTTCATCTGATTTAAAGCGTGTTTTTTCCCTGAAAGTATTCAGCTTTGTACATGATTAATTATGTACTTACTTTTAGCTTTCCCTGCCAGAAGACAAGGGATTCAGATCAATGACCTTTTCTAATTCTGTGACTGTTCTGTAAAATGGTCCCTTAGCTTTCAAGTTACATTAGAAATCAAAAGTGCACATGACTTTAAAAAGATTTATCTTTTCTTAAGTATATTTGAGGATTAATCTTTTTGCTTTTAATCTTATTTGGGTCTTAACAAGTTAAAGTTGAGCTGTGTTTTGAGGAAAAATAAGTATCTACCCCTTAATCTCTCTCACTCAATAGTTCTCTAGTTCTCTCAACCTGTATATACATATAGATTTTGTCATATATAAATATGTATGTGTATATTGCTCACACAATAGAAAGAGAAACAAAAGAAACCCTAACTCTCAGGGGCTAGTTTTTGCTCTGTCTCTCTTTCCCCCCTCTCTCGCCCTCTCTCTCTCTCCTCAGATATCCAGTGACTCCTTTTATCCCAGGTCCTTTGAATTAAAAAACTAACATTTTTCCAGCACTGCCCCTCTTCAGCTATTATAAATGAATGGTAAAAGCATTGTAATGTAATAATAGTCAAGGCCAGAGTTTTATTCAAGATCATTGCAAAATTACATTGTTTTGGATCATTATTTGTTTCCATCCTAGAGGGAAGGTGAGGAAAGTGTGTGTGTGTGTGTGTGTGTGTGTGTGTGTGTGTGTGTGTGTGTGTGTGTGTGTTTCTTCAGAGCTACTAAAAAATAATTCGGCAATAAAAAACAAAGTGATCCCCCTTTCATTTAGCATCTTTCTCATCTTTATTTCTGAGCGTGACTTCTTTGTGTGCTGAATCAGGCCAACGGTGTCACTTTATATCTTCACGGCAGTTCTTTTCTATGTGTGAAGAAGGTGATTATATTTTCTTTGTGTCCCCTCTGTACTTCCTTCAGCCTTTCACTCCCTCTGATCTCTCCTTTAAACACAGTCAAATATGTGTCAAGGCTTTCTTAAAACATATCTGCTTGCTTTTATCAAGGAATATATGTAAAAACAAACACCACCTGCTTAGTTTATTTGCACAATGAAACGATTTGCAGAATAGTATAAGCAATGATTTCATATTACAGCCATCAGCGACTTTGAGGGATTTTATGGTACTTTTATTACAAGTCTACTTTTACTAATAATTACATTGTTTAAGGATGTGTAATATAGATAGTGCATAATGTATATAAGATACATATCTGACATCCCTATCTTTTATAGAATTTAAGTGTGTTCTTAATTATAATGTACTAAACCTTGGGTTTGGCCAAAAAAAAAAAAATGGAGGGAATTTGTATTATGATTATGATTTAGAGAAATCTGCTTTTACACCTTATCATGAATAGGTGAATGAAACTGCTTTTGAATGAAGGTTGATTACATTCAAAAATTAAAATATAGCTAAGAATTTTAAATAAAAGGAATCACAGAACTAATTTCTTTGAATACTGCTCTTTGTAATTGATCTTTGCTATCATAATTTTACCATCAACGAGCTTTTCTAAAACGTGAGTAAAACCCAGCAAATTTTTAAGTATTATAGAAAATGTAATTTTAGTCTTTGTCAATATCCTTTATAAAGAGCTTGTCAATGTGCATTTTTTAAATAGTTGAATTCATACAATTGGAATACTCAAAGATCTTTAAATCTATTTGAAAAAATTAGACATCTATTCTTCTCTATTAAATTAGTAAGGGGGGTTTAAGTTTAACCCAGGTGTCAATTTAATGTAATATTTGATTTTTGGAGGGAGGAATGAATGAATTCTAAATATTTAGTAGTTTGCTTTGGCAACTTCATTCCATATTATAACAGGAGAGACTTAATGGCCACAGAAAGTGTCTATCTATAAAAACTGCTAAGGAACAGTGAAAAAGAACAGCTGAATTCTCGCATTTATTATTTCTGAAACTTGTCATTACCTTTCAATTCATATAAATTTAGCACGGCAGCTTATTTACTCTAATGTTTTATTAGTAAATTAACAGAAGTCCTAAAATTGAAGGTCAGGATATTGGATTTTGTCTCTTCCCCACAGTAGTGATTATTTGACTGCTAAGTAATATTTGAGGCAGGCTCAAATGGGAACTGTAACCGCAGTTATCTTTGATATATTCCCCTCCACCACCCTCTACCTTCCATCAGTCTTTTTGTTTTTGTTTTTGTTTTTTTTTACATACACGCTGGGGTACAGGCCAGAGGCGTGGGGCGGCGAGAGGGTTCACCAGAGACAGAGTGGGGAGCACTACAGGCAGATCAGAAGTACACTGCTGAAGGAAGCAGTGGGTGAGGCAGGAGAGGTCTGCCCCTCCATATGGGATTCTCCCCGGCCGAGTGTCGAACTCACGGCTGCAGCGTCGAACTTGCGTTGCTGGTGCCGACATCCACAGCGCAGCGCTCAACCGCTGCGCCCCCGGGGACCCTACCTTCCTTCAGTCTTGAATGTCCTAAAGTATCTTAGAATAGGACAGTGTTGGGGAAAGACTGGTTTCAAAGCACATTTAAAGATTAGAATCAATCTCCCCAAAAGATAAGAGGTCCCACATCACCAAAAAGTTTGATGAAAACTGGATTAAGGAAGTTAGGAATGTTTCTCTACAAAAGGATAGATCACAGACTTTTCTAGACTACTCTGTATTCTGACTATTTAACAGACCATAGTGTGATTTTTTAAAAATAATGTCTAAAGCTTTAGAGATTCTTCATTTTTATTTTAAATAGCATTTTATAGGATTTGCAACTTTACAGAAAACCCCTTGGGAAACACTAAAATGCAAAGACTAGGAATATTTGAAAATCTAGTGTGACTCAATGAAAAATTCATAGTAGTATCTTTAGAGATATAAGGGGAAAATACTCCGAACCCCAATTTTTCTCAGCTGGACAAGCAAATAAATTAACATTGAACCAATTAGTAGGAGAAAAAGACCATATTTACTTACATACTTAGGGATAGTTTACATGACTGTAAATTCTAGAGTAAATGGAACAAAGTGAGGGTTTACAACCTCAGTTAATATATGGAATAGGGATTTCAGCTTTAAGGCAAGAGGAAAGGGTCTCACATGGGAAGTAAATGACTTCATGGGACAAAACTGCCTCTAGAGGTTTGCCCTGACTTAGGATAGGTCTTGTCGATAGATTATTTCTGGAGATAACCCTAAATCTGGGTAATCTTTATTCTTTAATGTAATGGTAACAGTTTCTTCTTAAACCCACAGGACATCATACATGATCTTAGTTTCACATGCCAAAGTGAAACATGTTGGGAAAAGCTGTAAGATGTTTTGGGGAGGACAATCCTACACATTAAATTAAAAAATATATAATTAAAGCTTACAATTTGGCTATTAATTCAAGAAAAGTCAAGAAAAATGCTATTGTTTTAAAAGATAGATCTGCCATAAATGCACATATCAATCATTTAAAAGTTTTATTAAATACAGAGTTAAAGGCTTAAGTGGACACAGATCTGTGCTGAAATAAGGTCCAGCACATTTAAGAGGACAAGTCCAGGTAACAGAGAAAAAAATAAAAAGTACATAACGATTTCAGTTTAACTCCTTTTATTGTTTTCCCACTGCCTCCAAGAAAAACGGTGGTAAGAACAAGAAGGAATATAGTCTTAAAGTATTTTAAATGGATTATTATGTCCTGTTGGATTTACAGAGTTATAACTTGAAGCTTATGTTTATTTTATATTTAATATACCTCTACTATGCATTTACAAAATAGTGACCTAAATATGTGAATTCAATACAGTTACACTTTTATCTCAAATTATAATTACAAACCCATAATAATGCTTCTTAGTTTTCCTTTTGTAACAGATGAGTTTTAGGGGGACTGATTTAGGCAAAATCACTCTCAAGTGAGTGGTTGTGAGCTATAATTTTAATGATTACTACAAAAGAAAAAATTGAAATTTACATATTTGATAATTCATATGTGATTGTGGCAAACATTTCAGGTCATATATTGAAAGAGTCCAAGAAGCTATCATGTGTTATTAAAAAAGAAAGAAGTCTCCAGTCTCCACTGTTCTGATATTGAAACTTCTTTCATTAAAATTCCCTTGTCTCAGTTATATGTCAATAGCCAGCAGGGGCTGCTCTTACCATTACAGGCAAACTAATTTTCTCTTTAGTTCAATTATTTTCAGCCCTAGTTCTGAATATAACTGAAACACATCTAGCTTGGTGAACATTTTACATGAAAACTATTGGCCTTTAACATTAATTTTTTTGCCTTTATGTTTTGTATTTAAGCTTTCAATATATAAGATCCATATAATTTAATGAAAATACTACCATTTTTTGCCAATCTTTGTAAATTTTTATTGATACAGATATAATAGGAGAAAGAAAAATAGGAATAGATGTTTAAAAATAAATTACATTTTTAATAGAAATAGCATGAAGGGAAAAGAAAAGTATTTCATTAATAGTTGGAATTTCAGTAGGCACTGGTTTTCTGAAGGCAGGTCAAAACAATACAGAAAGCAATTTAGCTGTAGAGAAGCAAGATTATTCTCTCTAGGTCATTGGGGAAGTTAGAATATAAGACCAGTTTCTTTCAATGGCACTTGAAGTTATACTTGAAAAAATGTGGAAATAATCAGTATATTATTATCTGCACAGGGGTGATGGTATTTATCAAGTTTAATTGCATCATACACATGAGAGCTGCTATGCAAAAGATGGGGGGATGTAGCCCCTTCACAATTCCCAAGTTGCACCGTGATTTTCCAAGTCTTGCTGCTTCTTGGTGTTTTATTTATGTTTCAGCTTTCTGGAGAAGCTCCAAATAGTTGAATAAATCACCTGTCTTATGATGTTTAAGTATCATAACTAAGAAAGTCTGATTACTTGTGATATTGCTGTTCATTTTATTATTTCCAATTAAGAAATGTACTGCTGATCAGATGTTATAGGATGTTCCAAGTGCCCAATTCATATTTTTGGATAAGCTTTCCGTTTTAATAATTCACTCATAGACATCTCAAGGTCATTGCTAATAACATGTTTGAGATAGTCAAATTTGAGACTCAATACTAATTAAGGAGTTAGATACTTAGTCATTTCACATATATGCATTTAGATATCAGCTATGTGACAGGTGGGAAGGGAGATGACAAAGGTTATTCTGGAATATTTTAATTTTATGAAGAAAATACTGAGCAAAGATATACCCAGCCTGAATTCTACACAACTAATCATTAAAAGGGGGAAAAAAATTCTATTCAAGTATTCACATTACATAAAATTTATCTCCAGTGTACATCGTAAACTTTTTCTATAACCTTGTCAAATTTAACCGTTAAGTGATTAAATTAATTCAATGATTTTTAATTTTTTTTGTTTCTTGGAAATAGTTTGACAATTGGGCTTTTTCTTTTAATATACAGATTGTTGATTAAATGAACTTTTCTATAAAATAAACCTCAAAGGAATATAAAATAATCTCTTGTAGGCACTAGTAGCCATTTCTTTACAGAAAACATATTCAAAAGTTTCCATAAAACAGGCACTTTTTAGATATTAGAAATGCTCATTCAAGTAAATTCTTCACCTTTGGAAAAAATTTTTTTTAAGATTTATTTATTTATACATACACGCTGGGGTACAGGCCAGAGGCATGGGGCGGCGAGAGGGCTCACCAGAGACAGAGTGGGGAGCAGAACAGGCAGATCAGAAATACACTGCTGAGGGGAGCAGTGGGCGAGGCAGGAGAGGTCTGCCGCACCAGGTGGGATTCTCCCCGGATGGGTGTCGAACCCGCATCACGCGCTGCTGACAGCTCCGCAGCGAAACGCTCAACCACTGCACCACCAAGAAGGCCCCACCTTTGAAAAATTTATCAGTCTTTGTATTATTATCGAACCAGTAAGTGCTATCATACAAGTATCCAGAAAGGGATGAGATCTAGCTAAGAGACAGCTACTGCATAGTCGAGGCCATGATCTTCGGGACTCTGTGAACCATGTCATAATTTCATTTTCAGATTTTCTCCAGAAAAATTCTCATGTGTGAAAATGTGTGCTGAATCAAATTAAGAGAGGTACTTAAAGTATCAAAAAAATATTAAAGAAACTAGGTAACTTCCTACCTACTCCTGTTCTGATTCCACCTCATCTTTTTTGGCTTCAAATATTTCCTTTTCATGACCCTGCCTCCAAAAATCTGTAACTTCCTTGCAATGGACTATATTTTTTTAAAGCTATAAATGAAGCACTTTGAAAAATGATCACTGCATAACTGTCCTCCATGAGTGATTGGGTAAATCAATGACTTTGCTTTTCCTTTTGCCCAACTGGGTTACTATTTGTACTTCATCTCTGAAATACTTATGGGAAAATCAGATTTCCTTTTTGAATTTCCCTTGAATTAGGTCATAAATATCTCAGAACTTGTAGTATAAAATCTCCCCAAACACACTTTTGTATCCTTTACTCTGAACCCATGATCAACATGAAGAGAGACCAAACCTTAGCAGTGATAGGGGGAGTAAGAAATATTTGTGACTTCACACCCTTGATCTTGCTAAGTATCTTCCATAATTGAGTTACATGGCATTTATGTGGTCACCAAGGGAAAGAAAAAAAGGGTTGGTTGATGCTTCTACTGCCTAAAGGTGTGGTTGGTGGCCCTAATCAGATGACTTTCTGAGAAATGTCACAGTGTTATTGAGTGCATCCATTTTGACCTTATAAGTACAGGTTTTATAGCAAATGAAAAGTAGTTCAATTATTGAAAAATAATCTACATTATTTAAAACCAGCTAGTAAGCTGCTTCCTTGATAAACCCTACTTTTTTTCTAAAAAGATAATAAAAGGAGTTATTCAATTATTGGGGGAAATGAGAAAAAAATAAATGTAATAAGTGGTACTGACATGCACTTAAACAAATGGGGTTTGAAATCTCATCTCCAAAGAGATGGTGAAACCTTCTAAGTCACAGAGAGATTTCATTCTGCGAGGGGGAGGAAGCAAAGGGAAGGGCTGGAGACTGAGTTATCAGCATCTCTAGGGAAATTGTCAAGTCTTCTAGTAAAGTTTGAAGAACAAAATTTTCTCTGAAAGACACAATTTGTAAGAAGAACAAAAACCATCCCTAAAGGATAAACAGAATTATAAAAGGAGAATTAGAGAAAGGTGTTCTCTCCTACACTAACACCTTCATTCTCTCTCCACTTATCCCATTCCCCCACCTACTTTTCCCACCAAACACTCTCTCATTTCCCCAATATCAACATTCACTAAGACTCATCTAACACTGCCATTCAATTATTGATCAAGCTATGTCTGTCAAACTTAGTTTAATTGTGTTCTATTTATTTATGTCTCTGTAAATTTCCTACCATTTTGAATACTGCCTAAGGAGGTTAATTGTTCAATAGATAATTCTTAGAACAATAAAAACAGACATTGTGTCATTAAAGACAGTTGAGACAGGGACTTAAAACATCACTTGATGCAAAAGTAAATAAGCAGCTTCTTAAGTCATCTGTGTTGAAGGCACCTAAGATTAACATTGACAAAGAAAGCTGCAAATTATTTCCTTCAATAGGAAAAATGTCATCTTCATTTTTAAAGCTTAATACCACCATAGCAAGTCATCATCAAGGTGTCCTATTGAACAAAGATGCTGGGGTAGAAGGGTGGGGGTGGCATTGAAGACTAAATGAGTATGACTCACCAGTGCTAAAACAGAGCAATTTTCTCAGTGTTCAGGGAGTGGAGGTAAGATGAGAACTCTGGTTCCACTTAGCTTCATGGACATGGTGTGAGATCTATAAAAGTAAATTTGCAGGTTTGTCTTGACTAACTTATCTTTCATTCATCTTTGCAATCTCCAGTGCTTGGAAAGATCAAGCAATGTCCTTGATCCTCCAGAAATCCCTAAAGAAATCCCTAAAGCACAGACACTTTACTGCCAACTTCTTGAGATTGCACCCAGCCAACACCTTTTCATCAGTTACAATAGTTATCCCACCCTTCTGTTGGGAAAATGAAATTTCCTTGGTAAAAGATTTTATACAAACACTTGATTGATATAGGTCTTTACACAATATACTCTCATTTCCAGTCGCATTATACATTGTTGATTGATGTCTTTTAGATTTTAAAATAAACTGCAGATCACCCAGTAAGAAATTAGCATGGTCAAGACTATATGAATGCATTTTCTTTGTTTCTTTTATATATATATATATATATATATATATATACATATATATACATACATATATATATATATACACACATACATTTTTATTGTTATTTATATCTTTTACATTTTGAATTCCCCTTGGGTAACCCACCACCAATTCACCCATGCGCCATCTCCGTGGTCCCTTGTGTTCTTTTCTACTCCATTGTGTGCCCTTACCTTCCCCTCCCCCCACACCCCTCCTCCCCCCCACCCACTGAGTGTCTCCTATTTGGTTTCTTCGTAGTCCTGCTATAAGTGAAACCATTTGATATTTTTCTCTTTCTTTCTGGCTTATTTCACTGCGTATGATCCCCTCTAATTCCATCCATGTCACTGCAAATTGCATGTGTTTATCTTCTTTGAATGCTGAATAGTATTCCATTGTGTATATGAATTACATCTTCTTGATCCAACCATCTATTTTTGGATATCTGGGTTGCTTCCATACCTTTGCTATTGTGAACAGTGCCACAATGAACATACGAGTGCATGTATCCTTTTGAATTAGTGTTTTTGTGTCCTTTGGGTAGATTCCCAAAAGTGGTATTGCTGGGTCGTATGGAAGTTCCATTTTTGGCAGTTTGAGAAAATGCCATACAGCTTTCCATAGTGGTTGGACCAGTTCACATTCCTACCAGCAGTGTAGAAGGGACACATCCCCCAAAGCGAAGGAAGTGAAGGACAAGATAAACAGGTGGGATTACATCAAAATAAAAAGCTTCTGTACAGCAAAAGAGACATTAACCAAAACTAACAGACACCCTACCAACTGGGAAAAGATCTTCCCACACAATACAACTGATAAAGGACTGATAACAAAAATTTACAAGGAAATCACACAACTCAACAAAAACAAAGCCAATAATCCAGTCAAAAAATGGGCAGAAGAGCTAAAAAGTCACTTCTCCAAAGAAAAGCATATGGCCAACAGGTACATGAAAAAATGTTCAACATCACTTATAATCAAGGAAATGCAAATCAAAACCACAATGAGATGCCACCTCACACCTGTGAGGATGGCACACATTAAAAACACAGGCAACAACAAATGCTGGAAAGGATGTAGAGAAAAAGGAACTCTTTGTTTCTTTTTAAAGGGAGTAGAATGTATATATGTATATAAATGATGTACAGTAGTCCCTTCTTATTCAGGAGGGATACATTCTAAGACCCCCCCAGTAGAATACTGAAACTGTGGATAGTATCAAATCTTATATCTATCATGTGTTTTCCTATAACTGCATACCTATGATTAAGATTAATTTATAATTAGTTAGGCACAGCAAGAGAACAATAACTAATCATGAAATGGAACAATTACAAAAATGTATTGTAACTAATAATTACATAACTATAGTCTCTGTCCTCTATCAGAAAAAAAATGTTATTGTATTTACTATTTTTGGATTGCTGTTGACTGTGGATAACCAAAACCCATAGATTACATTCAGAAAGGAAATTGTGGATAGTGGGGACTGTACTACATATACATAACTGAATATACAATATATAAAAATATTTGCTCTCCTACCCCCACATGTACCCCTGACTTTTGCCTCTGCAGTTTGCTATTGTGTTAAATCAGAGTATACACCTTGTTTTATAATGGGTGTCAACATAGTTCTTGAGCTATCCTTTGTGGGAGACAACTAGTGATGAAATAGATTGTATCTCAAATTATATTTATACTGTTAAATCTCACTCATGTTAGTGTTAGAAGGAATCTTAAATGATGAGTAAACATCTGTCATTTTACAAATAAAGTGAAACACAGACCAGGTGATTTACCAAATCTAGAAAATTTAAAACTAAGATTCATCCATAATTTTAAGCCTTAAGTTTTTCCTAATCATGCTTTTCCCCTGTAATTTATACCATTCATGACCCAGTATAAAGTTTGAGCAATTGTACAGCTCTTGTGCTTGGGGACATAATTTGAATAAATGTCATTATTTAAACAATAAAGAACCAAAGTCCTTTTTTGACATCAATTTCAGTGTTTCTTCTCATAGACCACTGTTTCTCTTTAATATTGGCTTGCTAGTATGATCTAGCGTTTTGGGATTATACCTATAAAATTTAGAAGTGCTAGACTTAAATATGTATTAATGCATTTTTGAGTTCTTTTAATAGATATACCTACCTATAAAGGTCATCTCTCTAGAACCATAACTTCCTAAACTCTAAAATAAGAATTTGGAATTAATGAGAATGATGCAATGAGAACATTCTCATCACAACATTGACCTCATGGATTAGAAATTCTTTATTTTACAACAAAATATAAACCACATCCTAGTTTCAGCTTTGTCTTCTTAGAATTTATATGATCTTAAATAATTTATTTCCCCTATCTGGACCTCAGAATTTTCATCCATGAAATGGCCAACATGAATTAAATTGTCTTCAAATTTTATTCCAACTCAGGCATGTGGAAGAAAAAAATAAATGAATACAGTTTCCAAGGAGCTGGTCCATGAGGTAAAAGAATGAAGACACCACAGTGAAATAAAGAGTAAAACTAAGTAGGGATAATTGTGACTAGATATCAGTACCCTCAATGACTTGCTGTATGGGAACTGACACTAATGATAAAATACTATTGCAACTATAAGTTTCAGGTAAATCATTTCAACATTTTAAAACATGTATGAGCATACTAAAACAGATTCTTTCCAAATTGTTGAAAATATTCTATTTCCCATTGCTGAGTAATTTTGCATTACCTGCAGGCAAATTTAACCTCTGAATTTTTTTTTTATGATATACCATGTGGTCACATACATCTCAAGAGGAACCTATTCCCCTAAATCATACACAGTATTATAAATCAACATTATAGTAAATCAATAACCAGCACACCATGGCTAAAAATAAGTATCTCATTTTACAAGAAAAAGTGGTTGTTAAAGAGAGTCCAAAAAATGCCAAGAACACTTCCATAGCCAACTTCAGGCTTTGCCTACTTCAGGAAAAGGCTTGAAGGAAACAGGTGTCACTAATCACCATGGAATCTGGAATCTCCAGTGGAGTTTTACTCTAGTCCGCTGTGGTTCTTCATTCTTTTACTTCATCGACCACTCCTCGGAACCTGTATTCATTTATTTTCTTTCTTTCACATGTCCAAGTTGGAAGGAAGTTAGAAGACAATCTGGAGGTAGAAAGAACCACAACCAGCTGCTTTATTCTATGATTAAAAATTCCTTCATATTAAACTTCTAAACTCTTGGTCATATACTCACTCAGGCTTTGTACTTTTTGTGTCTGGGCTTGGGGAAATGAATAGATTAGCAGCATCTTAACTGAGAGTCAGTAAGTTAATTAAAGAGTTTGTATATAAAATGGAATCATGAATTATTTAGCTGATAACAAACATGATATAAAATCCCATTTAATAGGTAGTCAATTCAATTTTATTAGTTTTAGAATTATATAAATTATTTTTAACACAAAGCAAAAATAGTATTTGTGGATTTTTTGTGTTTTTTTTTTTTTGTTTTTTTTTTACCTTATGAAATGGTTTAAACATCTGGTTGAAAAATGGTGCAGTTTGATTCAGAAAAAAATTATAAAGCCTCTGAATCAAGAAAACTTTAAAGTCTAAAAGATCCTAGTATTTGTCTCCCTTTTTTTCTCTAACGTGGCAGAGTCAGAGTCTCGCTAATCTTTTTTTTAATTTAATTAACTCTATCAGTTACACATATGGTATTGAAGAAACCTCCCTATCCCTCATTTGCCATACTTCTTTCACAAGGTAAAATTCTACAAGATACATACACTTACTCAATTCAAGTCTTGAAGGAAAAAAGCACTCAGAATTCAGATTAGTCTCAATTCTGTTTCACTCAGTAATTTCACTTTATCATCATTTATTTCTCCCTGGGTAGAAAGAGGAACAAATTAGCCTAGACGTCACAGTTTAAGTGTGCTGCCCCAACATCTATTTTGTGATAGTCCCTCGTTCTCTCCAAAAGTGTTCTGATTTGAAAAATAGTTTAAATGTTCCCTGTGCCATTGTACATCGCCCCTATAACTGTTTCACAAATTGGGTCCCCAAGCTAGCTGTAAAATGAGGAAATTATATACAATTCCTTTCAAATTTAAGTATAATATGGTGTGTCTCTGAATTAGACATCACTATGTTATTATGTAATAGTGTCTAATAAGAATGTGTTATTACTTCTCCTTCCTAACGGAGTATTCTTAAGAAATTTGCAGAAATGCAAAGTTCTGCCGTCTCTGAAATTGCAAATGCTATTTTGTTAAAGTTGTGACTTTTTTATTGCAATAACATTCATCATTGTGTGTTAGGAAAAGAACATGCTACTGAGTATATAGCCTGTCTGAGTTGGGACTTTGAGTAAATTTAACTTATTTAGGCTTGCATTTCCTTTTCTATAACTTCAAGAAAATAACACTTATTTCAGTGATTTTAAGAACTGAGGCATTGCCCAAGACATGCCTAGTGCATAGCCAATAGAGAAAACATGATAGTAATTATAGAAATTATTTTTTATTGGATAAGATCATTGCACACATTGCCACTAATAGTGTAAATGTTTGTTTTTCATCTTTAGAGGAAATTCCCCAAACCATCTAGTCTGGTAGAGATCAATACACATTGAACTTAATAATATGATTTTCTCTCTTTGATTCCAGAGATTAGCATCCAGTTAAGATGTTTAAAAATTATAGATTTTTGGCATTTAGACAATTAGGAATAATGATGGAACAGAAAACCTAAATTAAACTTTAATGTTATTTTATGTAATTGCTTTTGCTTAGGATACATTTGAATGAATTTTGAATGGAGAATACATTGGAAGAATAAGATTGTACTATATTATTTTTTAAGTAAACATCTTTGATTTGTCAAGTACCAGCTTCTGTCTTCAGCAATAGGAAAAAATGCCCCAAATATTTTTTAATTGTCATTTAATAACATACATAATCAAATATACCTTTTATGAGTCAAATATTTATCTACTAAAATAATCTTATGTTCTTTAGTTTCTTTTGCTCTTTGTGTACAGTGAGCATTCCTGTAAAATGTTTCATCACTTAATGCAAGCAAGCTGTTTTGAGAGGCAAGCTATGTTGAAAATATGTTCCAGATTTACATGGATGGTCAATACTAACTGCAAATAACCATCTTTTGGTCAGGTCATACACTAGACAGTGTGTTCCAAATTTGGGATTAGAGTGATTTTCCCCATGGAGGAACACTTTTCAATTTCTCACCACAAAGTGTGACTTCAAATCCTGATCTCATCAGTGATTTTGAAAAATTGCTACTTCTCTGGTCTCCAACATTCTTAGTATCCTGTTTGCTTCTTTATGGAGGTATTGAGCTTAAATGGCCAAATGGCCTGCACTGAGGAGACAGATGTGAAATGGAGCCACTGGTTCCCAGAGTCAACGATAGCATCAAGTTATTTTCATTTCTGGTTCACAAATGACAAAGTGTAGTATGTTTGCAACCTATTTCCCTCATATATTCTAAATTTCATTATTCGTGATGCCTGCTTTAAGTCCTTGATGTAACCAAGGAGAGTATAAATTGGCAAAATAATTAAACTGAGTAAATTCGCTATTCAAATTTAGTTAACATTTACATAGCAGTTAAATATCTTAGTCTTTCTTAAACAAAGGGAGTAACATGTAAAAAATATCTTCCTTCAAAGACAATGGAAAATGCTATCTTTAATGCGTGAATATTTTTAACATCAATCACACACTAAAAGGTTTTGTCATACCTGTTGATTTTAAGTAATTATGAAGTAGACAAGTTGAAAGCATTTGTCTAATGATGCCAACTACCCATTTTACCTACTTCATGGTGATAGTGTAAGACTCAAAGAGAAATAATGTATGCAAAATTACTTTATGTGATAAAGTGATATATGTAAAGCTTATTCCTTCAATTAATACTTATATTGAATATCAACCATGTGCCAACCACTGTCGTAGGCACTCAATAGTAGATTATGACTACTTCAAACTGTCCAATATATAATTCATCTCTCCCCCCATAAATATGTATATATGCATGCATATATATATATGTAAATACATCTATTTATGTATCTCCCATCCAGGTAATAATTTCTGTTCCTTCCTAATACTTACTCAATAATCCTGCTTTTGAAATTTTGAAATTATGACAAATTCCTGCTCTTTATTATTCCCTCCTTCCACTTTTGAAAATATTTTCATTTGATCAATAACTTTATGTGTTTTCCTCCTCTTTAAAACTCTGCTCATGTGTCTTCAGCCTATTCATCAAAAATGCTAATTCTACATTATAGTTTTCTAGGTCACCTAAACCTACATCGCCCTAAACCCATTATATGTTACCCATTATATGTGTTTCTTGTATTTTATGTCTACAGGAATCACCCAGGGATGTGGTTAAAAGTTTGACTTGTTCAGTGGGACCTGAGAGTTTGCATTTCTAAGAACTCAACTGACATTCAAGCTGCCGCTTTGCAGAACATGTTTTGTGGAGTTAGGCTCGATTGTATTAGCCTGTGGATGGGAGCTCACTTGCTGCTGTTATATTCTGTTCCTCCATCCCATTTATTTTAAAGAGACATTCTTCTCATAAATAATTAAATCTCTAAGCTAGAAACAACATCCTACATATTTGCCCTAACTTTAACATATTCCATGTGCAGAAAATTTTAACCACAAAGGATCTTTTGTTTTAAACCTGATCTATGAAACTCTCACTCACTTTAATTAACCAGCTCACATGCAGTAAAATCACAGGAGCCAATTGCTGTAAACGGCATGTGTTTTATCCCTGGAGAATTAAAATGTAGAATCTGTTCTCTGGGTTGCTTGCTCTGTCTTGATTACCAAATGTAAATGCAAATAATGGACAATTCGAACATAACCCAACACATGTCACGGCAAAGTTAAATTAAGTCAACACCTGATTTCAATCCCGTTTCATTATGTTTCATATAGACTTTGTATTAACCATCCATGGTTTATATATGATCTGAATTCTGTTGCAACTTTATGCAGTTTTGACTACTTTGAAATACTTCAGTTTCAATGTTTTCATTGTTTGAAAGAACTGCCATAGAAATCTTAAAATACTAACTTCTGCTTTTCAATTGTTTAAGTTACATATATATATATATATTCTTATATACAAGAGCCTTACCATGTTAGAAAAGACTTTAATTTCTAATTCTTAATTTTCCAGACTCATCTCTTTTACCATTTTTATTTATTTATATCTTACATCACAGCCTTACCAAATTTAGCTTATTTATTTTTGTTTATGCCTCTTGCCTTCTCAGATGTATATGTATTTAGAACACCATGACCTAGGTAAGAAAAAGTCTGGCCATCTTTGTCAAGGATTCCTTCAGATCCCCATCTGACCGCAATCCTCTACAACCTGCCCTTTTTGTTTCTTTTGAGAGGGTCCCTACATTATTATTATTATTTCTATTATTATTATTATTTAGGTAACATTAGTTTACAACACTGTATAGGTTTCAAGTATATAGTTTCTCAACTCAGTAGCTATATATGTTGCAAGTGACCCATCACGAAATGTCCAGTCATCATTCACCACCAAGCAATCTATCTTCTCTACCCCTTTCCTGTCCCTTTCCCCACCTTTCCCATTTAGTTTTGTTTGTTCATTTGCTTTTTTTCTTCATATTCCTCAAACGAATGGAGTCATACAGTATTTGTATTCCTCCATCAAACTTATTTTACTCAGCATAAACCCCTCAAGTCTATCTATGCTGTCACAAATGGCATTATTTCATCCAGTTTACATATGCCATCTTGTATCTATACCATGTCTTCTTTTGTCTTCTTTATCCATTTGTCTCCCATGGGATACTACTTGGATTGTTTCCATATGTTGGCTATTGTGAGCAGTGCTTGTATGAACATAGGGGCCCAAATACCTTTTCCAACTATTGTTTTTATGTTCTTTTTTTTTTCTTAAAGATTTATTTTTATTTATATGTACAAGCTGGGGTACAGGCCAGAGGCGTGGGGCGGCGAGAGGGCTCACCAGAGACAGAGCGGGGAGCAGATCAGGCAGATCAGAGATACACTGAGGGACAGTGGGCGAGGCAGGAGAGGTCTGCCGCACCATGTGGGATTCTCCCCGGCTGGGCGTTGAACTCGCATCACGCACTGCCAACAGCTCCACAGCGCAGCGCTCAACAGTTGCGCCACCAGGGAGGCCCTGTTTTTATATTCTTAAGGTAAATACCCAGATGTGGGATTACTGGATCCTATGGTACTTATGTTCTTAATTTTTAAAATTGATATATATTTTTAATTGAATGAGTGTTGGTTTAGCTCTGTATGGATTCACACCTCTTAAGATATATGTTACCAAATGATGCCTACCATCAAAGCACACATAATCCTTCACTCTGGTCCATTTGGGTCCCTGTTCCCTTTGCTTCTCACACCCTATCATCCCTTACTGGTAGCCTCAACTTCACAGCCAGATTTCTAGAGTTTGTATTTGCTTAGTATTTTGAATTTTTTGAGGAATTTCCATACTGTTTTCCATAGTGGCTATTCCAATTTACATTCCCACCAACAGTGTACAAGGGTTACTTTTTTCTCCACATATTCTCTACCACTTGTTATTTCTTGACTTTTTGATAATAACCATTCTTAGTACTGTGAGGTGAAATCTCATTTCCCTCATGCATCTTTTCATGTGTCTGTTGGACATTTGTATGTCTTCTTTGATGAAATGCCTCTTTAGGTCATCTGCCCAATTTTAAATTCTCTCTCTCTCTCTCTCTCTCTCTCTCTCTCCCTATATATATATATATATATATATATATATATATATATATATATATATACACACATACACACACACACACACACACACACACACATTATTAATGCATCTATTTCTTTAACTTCCCATTCCATAAACCCCTTCCATAGCCAATCCTGTGTATGTTTCTGTTATAGCAGTTTAGCAACATTATTTTCAAATCCATGTTTACCTTTCTGCCTTTCATGTTAGGAATGAAGGCATTTTTTTTAACAGTTGTATTTCCAATACTTAGGTATGAAATTTTTTTTATATTTTATTGATTTTTTTAATTGAGTGATATGCCGCTGAATTTTAAATGTATGATATTTTTCTTATTTCCAAACCGTGTTGTTGCTCTTAAAAACTATATACCTGACTCTCCAGGTAGACATGGAAATGATGACTTTTCATAAAGTTTCTCAGTAGGAGTGACAGGACATATAATAGGGCACACCATACTGAACCCAGAGTGTGGTATTTTCTAAAAATAGTCACAAAATCTTTGACAACCCTATCACTGAGATGTGGGATTTATGTCACTTTCACAACATTTGGGCAGGATTGTGAATTCTCTGACCAATAAAACAGAGTGGCTGGCAATGTTGCTGCAAGCTTACAAGGCTAGTTCATTAAAGAAGGCATAGCTTCTTCCCAATTTTCTTGGCATGCTTATTCCTAGGGAAGCTTTACACCAACAGGTAAGGAGTCTAACTATCTTGAAATTGACACACTGGAGAGGTCATGTAAGCAGCAGATGAGTCACTAGCTAAGAGTCAGCATCACTGCCAACCAAGACAGTGGACCAGCTCATATATCCAGTTCAGGTAAAATTTCAGTATGCCCTAGCTGATATCTGATTACGACTGGCCTGAGGAACTCCAAGTGCAAACTACCCAATCAAGCTCTTCTTTAACTCCTGACCCACAAAATGAGGAGCAAAATATAATTATCTGATGTCACTCAGTTTTGGGGTAATTCATTATGCAGAAAAGATAATTGAAAATTAGCAGAAAAGTAACCAGAATTCTGATTCAAACTCTATCTGTGTTGATTCCAGGAAAGTCATTCTTCCTCATTAATTGAGAAGTTAATCTCTTAGAAGCTATCAACAGTAAAAACTTTTATAGCCAAATACATTTGCTAACATACTTCTGAATTCACAGGTAGGATATCTATTTTAATATTCACACCTGGATCCTAAAGTTTCAAGAGTAGGTCTTTGATGCCTGCTTGAACCCAAGTCTTACTTCAAGTTTATAAGTAAACCAAAGGCCACTCTTTCCTAGATATTTACATGCACCCCTACCTTTGAGCTATTTCACCTATAATTGAGAATTTATAATTTGGTGGATGACCTCTAAAATCTGATATAGCTCTCTATGTTTCCAAGATTCCATGATCTTTTAGAAATTCTATTTTTCCATTTTAACCTGTGCACTCAGAGGAGCAAGTCACAATGTAAGCATGGACAATATTTAGCAACTTTTATAAGTGTACTATATGGACAAATATAACATATGGGGTAGAAAACACCTGAAAGGATGTTTAAGGTGTGATAAATAAAAAGACAAGTGATGATTCAGATGGGAGTATCACTGGAAAAGTGAAAGAAAAAAAGAGTAGTATATTTCCCCTTGTCAATTTTTATAATGGGAAATATGTCCCTTATACTTTCTTCTACTTAAGACAATGTAGTTGCCCAAAATCCTAAATTGTTATCATATTTTTGATGTCCTCAATAGATCTTTTTCTTAAAAATAAAGTTGGGGGGGGGGGCCTCCCTGGTGGCGCAACAGTTAAATGCTGCGTTGTGGAGCTGTCGGCAGCTGCAACACAAATTCGACACCTGGCCAGGGAGAATCCCACATGGCGCGGCAGACCTCTCCTGCCTCGCCCGCTGCACTCCTCACCAGTGTACTCCAGTCTATCTGCCTGTTCTGCTCCCCTGCTCTGTCTCTGGTGAATCTTCTCGCAGCCCCACGCCTCTGGCCTGTACCCCAGCTTGTATGCATAAATAAATAAAAATCTAAAAAAAAAATCTGTTTAAAAAAAAATAAAGTTGGTTTGCAGGTGCAGTAATTTCTAAATAGGCAATATTCCCATTGGGATAAATGGATAATAGAGCAATAGCTAACATTTACCATAAATCATTGTTAATATTGGCCATTGCTCTCTGGTGGATAATTGAATACTTTAAGGACAAATATCGGAGTAGGGAAGTGTAGAGTATGTATCTTGACTCTGGTATCGATTTTCTGAGTGATAATAGCAGAGAACTGAGACTACATAACTTGAGAAATGGAAAGATTTCTACAAGGTGACAATATCATTCCTTTTCACATTGTTTATAAAGTTTATAAGGATACTAATAAATCAATACAAAGAAAAATGATAAATATAGGGAAATTATTATTTACTGAATTCAAAACAAAAGTGCTTCTTTAAGCACATGCAATAAAGGGCATCGTTATTTTTGCTTTTAGCATCTCTTCTTTGTATTAACTCCTCTCAATCACCAAGTATGACAAAAACCTTTTAGTAAGTGATTGAAGTTCAAAATACTAAGCAGTAAAGATATTTTCAATTATCTTTTCAGAATGTATGACTTTTACACTTTATTGCCTATGTTATTTTAAAAAACTGAATGTTTAACTCACATGTAAATACTTACTAGTTTTTAGCTTAGTGTGATTTGTCAGTCAGGATCGATAAAATAGTAAACAATTGATTTATATAACTATACATTTTCTTCTGAGAATGATTTAATGTCGGCATCATGAATATTGTAATTTAAAATATATGTGTGACATCGATTTGTAAAAATGTTAAACTATAATTGAGAAAATAGAAATGTATATAAAATTTTGCCTTCAGTGAAACAGCAAATAAGAAACTGTGTATGTCTTTCTCTTCAATGTGTGACTTCGGATCATTTTAGATCAGAACAACCTCCCTAAAGAAAAGTGCATATAAAGTTGCTTTAAAAAATACTTTTCAGGGTGTAACACTATAGGTTTACAAAAGTTACTTAAACTTACCATTGTTCTAGTTTTGAAGCAATGTGTGTGCATGTGTGTATGTGTGCACATGCATATATGCGTATGTGTGTATATAAGTGTATGTATTTATGTATATATTTGCCAATATAAGATAAGCCTTCACATATTTTAGTCTTCAGTTTAATATATACAAATATCTATTCCTATATACAGATTGCCACTGAAGCATTCACAATATCTAATATTAATTAAATTTTAATTTGCCATCCTTATTTAGTGCATATTAGCTTTAGATGAATGTGGAATCTATATTTTTGCATTTTTAGTGAAGGTGATATTTTTTGATGACAAAAAAATTTTCTTTGGATCGACATCATGATATATTAAATTTGCCATTATCCCATTGAAACTGATAAAATAGGCATTGATAACTTCTTATAGTGACCCCAAAACTATTCTGTAAAATGTCAGTATATGTTCTCTAGTAAACTATAAGAAAGGCACATTAATCAGCTAGGTTTGGGAATGCTGATAAAATAGTCAGGTGTATGTTTTTAATATGCTAATCTTTACTGTGATTCCCTCAAAGTACCGCAAACTTATTTTCTACCATGCACATTTTTTTACTGACCTTTGTGAGATCAGTGTTTTGCAAAATGCAGTTTGGAATAATGTGTGTAGGCAGCATTTTCTAATGCCGACAATCCCATCCTCTTCTGTCACTGACAAATGGATTCCTCCGTCTTTACTTAAAGAGTCTAGCATTTTGCCTTCTTGTTTTCCATTTTGATGTAAATTTAATTGAAGATGATTTTTAATCATTCCTATGTTCTAGAAGAATTTAGTAGATGAAAAATAACCTGAAATTGCAGCATGTCTTGTTGGTAAATAACAGGGAAAAATATTATAAAATTGTAGAATTATATAGCTTATAAAAAATCACGTTCTATTTGAGAAGAAAAGTTTTCTAAATAAGTTCCTTCCCAAGATTTCATATTCTCAGTTATTAATGGAAATTAGCAATCACATTAGATTATAGGCTAGTTCAGTTAATAGAATATCTTATAAATCGAGGTAGCCATTTTTAGTATAACAAAATTTGATTCTCTTATTTTTTGAAGCATTTGTAAAATAATTTATATCAGTATTTAGCAAAAAATACACAGTCTTTCTTCATAGCTTAACAAATTCATGCCTTGACCAGGTAATCAAATTTTTCAGATGATAACCTTTTATATTATGTATAAAGTAAAACAAGCAATTTGGTAATAAATCTCCATATTATTGTTTTCTCAAAATCCTAGGATTGAATGAAAAAATATCAACAAAAACATATTTTGATTAAAAGTCATAGATTTTTCTTCATAAATATGTTTCTCTACCCAGCCCACATGGTCAGCTACGTGGCAACACTCAGCAACCACAAAAGTTGGTTTTTTTTAAAATATTTTGGGTGTTTTTGTTTGTTTTTGTTTTTGTTTTGTTTGTTTGTTTTTTCATAGAAGAACTGGGGCATAGGCCAGAGGTGCAGTGGTTGAGAGGATTCACCAGAGACAGAGTGGGAAGAAGAATAGGTGGGTCTACTGAAATATACAGCTGAGGGGAACAGTGGTCAAGACAGGAGAGATATGCTGCATCATATAGGTAGCCCCCTGACTGGGAATTGAACTCAGGCCATAGAACCACAAAAGTTTTTTGACTGACCCAATTATTCTATTTTTTTGAAGACATGTAATGATCAAAGTATAGCTAAGTCTGGCTACATTTGGTGAAATGTAAGTGAAAAAATGGATATGTGGAGAAGAATACTTCTTATTATTTAATACACATTCAAATCCTTTGGAAATCTTGTCAAAATCCAGATGCTGATTCAGTAGGTTTGGAGTGAGGCCTGACAGTCTGCATTTCTGACTAACACAATGATGATGATGGTGCCACTCCATGGACCCTGTTCTGAGAAGTAAGAGCCTAGAAGCATGTTGGATTCATTGGTCAGCTCTACAACTCTGGGCTGCGTGTGTGACCTACACTGGCCTATTCTGTAAATATGATCCACATTGTTTACCTGTAAATCATAATTCAGAACAGAACCCAAAATAAAGGTACAATGGGAGATAAAATGACAAGTTCTTATTAGCTATCCATTATTTAGTATTGTCTGACTTCTACTTCTAATATTTGCTTTGCAGTTTTCAAAATGTGGTCTTCATAGTGAACCCCCCATCTACAATTCCTTTGTTGTCTCTTACCGTGTAGCCCAGACCTCACTAAATTTTAACTCTGATGTTTCAAGGTATAGGCAGGTATGTAAACTATTCTCCCCATGTCCATTGCAAGCACGTGTTCTTTTATTTAAATTCATCTGGCTTTAGAAAAGATTCGTTTGACAACTTAACTGTATTTGCTCATCTTGCTTGTGTGTCCCAGTACCTATCCTTGTTCACTTCTTTCCTGCCCTCTTTCTTAAATGTCTGTTTTCCATTCTTTAATAAATACTGGAAACATCTAAGGAAGAATATTGCCATTTACAAATGAATATTTTTCATATAATGCCAACACTCTGCTTCACTCACTTTCAAGTCTAATAAAATATTAGCATGTGATATTATTTTTATCAAATATAGCAGGGTTTTTTTTTTTAATGATGATCACACATTTTACTTTATTCCTTTGGATTGAATATTGTTCTGAAAAATAACTAAATCAGGCACAATTCTCAAATAATATACTCACCGATTTTGTCAATTCATAGGATTTTACTAAATAGCAGTAAAATTTGAATAGTTTGGGATTATAAACTATGATTAAATTATAAATCCTTTTGCATTTCTATCTCCCTCTTGCCTTCCTTCCCCCTTTATTATTTCTCACTCAAAATACTCTATTTAATGTACAGATGGAAAACACTGCTTCTCATCATGGTGTTGCCCTTTTTTTCCTAGATGATGATGATTAATCAATTACGAATTTATGAAAAAGAAACACCTGGCACACTTCCATAAACAAATAGGTTTCCTGTGGTTTTAGGAACAGCTGAGGGTATTTCCAAGGGTCAGGGGGCTCTGTGAGGAAAGCTCTCTTCACAGTTTGACTTCCCCACATGCCTGTTTCTCATAAATATGCACCCTTACACCCAACATAGATTTATTTACTTATTTATTTATTTATTTATTTATTTATTTATTTATTTATTCAGCAAGCACATGTTGCAAAGGCTACAGAAGAACAAAGAATGTAAAGGAGAGAGGATTAACTTTGAAACACACGCGCATAGAAAAAAAGTGTTTTAAAATTATTTCCCAAATAACCCTAAGTTGAAACCAAAGAAAATGAAAGTAGAAGCTGTATGAGTAAGAAATACACAGCTCAGTGCCTCCAACTGAGCTGATCTGATCTTACAAGTTAATGGCCGCAGTGGGTGTCGGATACGAGGACACCCATGAAAGAAACATGCTCGGTACTTCCTTCAGCTGCTCGCCCAGAACTACTTTCTTGCCCTTCACAACACTTCTGTGGAGAATTCGGCTGGTATGTGTTCACATTCAAGGGGGCAAATGTTAAATGTATAGTATTGTGCTATTTTCTACCTTGTAATAGCTCCTCTATATGTTTACCTCTCTTAGAGACAGATTTCTTGGAAAAGGAAGAGTCCATGTGCATTGCTACACAGTCTGCCAAGGATGTGCTTGCCACAGTGGCTATTCTTCACACGTCCAAATTGAGATGTTTAGTTAGTATAAAACATAACAGGTTGAAAGAACTTAGGATGAAAAAGAGTGGGAAGTACGCATGTGTGATGTTTTTAGATGGATTACATGTTGAAATGATAATATTTTGGATATATTGGTTTAAGACGTATGTTATAATTAATTTCACCAGTTCCTTTATCCTCATATCCATATGGCTCCTAGAAAAATTAAAGGTATATGTATGGATCATATGACATTTCTTTTGGACAGCACTACTGTAAGGATTTTATTCCTATTTCTTTCATACTGTAATGTACGATATATTTTTCTCTCGTCAATAACTTCATTCCCTACCATTCCGAATCCTGAAATAACTCCTCAAACATTGAACCTTACTTCAAAATATGGATACTTGTCCCCAACTATGTTTTAAGTCAGACTCAAATTAGCATCTAATTTTCTTTCTTTCTTTTTGTAAATATTTAAATATCACAGGGTGGTCAAATTTAGAGAAGCAGTTTTCCATTCCCAGACTTACACAGTAAGTCATCAATATTGTGTTGAATTACTGTACGTTTTTAACAATTCTTAAAACTTTGTTTCAAAATAAGTTTAAAATTCACAGGGAAATGCTGGTTTTGAAACATAAGGCATTTTCCTATTTATTTTTTATTTCTTATAAAATAATTAATATAACATTAATTCTTGCTCTCTTACTTTGAAAAATATTTTAATCCATATTTTAAAATTGGATTTATAGAAAGGTCAAAGATGTTCATAAGCATTACGTAAGCAAAGATGTTCATAAATCCAATTTTACAGATTGTCACAGCATATTCATACTTGGCCTAATCATAGCAGGATGAAGCATTGTTTTCCAACATTATTTCATAAGCAACAGAAATTAGCATAAGACCTTTGTTCTAGGCCCGCTCCTGGAGTGTTTGAGACAAGAAAAGTACGTCATGCAATGTAGGTTTTTTTTTAAAGATTTATTTATTTATACATGCAAGCTGGGGTACAGGCCAGAGGCGTGGGGTGGCGAGAGGGTTCACCAGAGACAGAGTGGGGAGCAGAACAGGCAGATCAGAAATACACTGCTGAGGGGAGCAGCGGGTGAGGCCGGAGAGGTCTGCCGCACCATGTGGGATTCTCCCTGGCCAGGCATCTAACTCGAACTGCGTGTTGCCAACAGCTCCACAGCACAGCGCTCAACCGCTTCGCCACCAGGGAGGCCCAATGTAGGTTTTGTTTAATCCAATTTAATCCATTGTTTTCATTTATGTGTTTAAGTTTTTTGTATTTAACTTAAAGTACTTTTTTATAGAATCTGTAATGTGGTATCTATGGAGGCACTCCCAAGAGCAGGTACTTTTTCAAGACCATTTTTTATGAGTCACTAAACAATCATGAAGAGTAAGAAAATGCATGTGTGTGTGTGTGTGTGTGTACTAGAATACAAACATTATTAAGTAAATTTTTCTAATCCCTTCTAATCACTCCCATGATTATATAGTTCCCTCCACTCTCCACCATTATACCTTGTAATTAAAATTATTTTGGGGGATGCATATTAGGACAGTAGAACTTGACTTTTCTATACACTTATTTCTTTTAGAATTTATCTGAAGTTTACTCTGCTTTTCCATGCACATATTGAGTTAGCAGAGATGTGTAGTAAGGACAGAGTGGTCAATGCAGTATAATTTACTGCCTTTTAAGGGGTGCTATAATGATCATGTCATGAGGTTTTGCCAGAGTGGACTATTACTGCATTGTGGGAGTGATTTGTACAAGTTCCAGAGGATTCAATTGGTTTCCATTTTCATTAGTGTGAATCGGTATCCTTAACAGTCAATGATTAATGCTTATGTCAACAACTGACACAAGGAAATTTGAATTAATGCAGTAATGGGATTTGAAGCTGATAGTTCTGTGTGCACCTTCTGTTCCATAATAGTTTTCCTAAAATCTTTGGGATAGGATTAAATGCTGAAGGACTGTGATGATGAAGACTTGGAGCTCTGGGGGGAAAAAATACTATAACCACAACAAATTAAAGCAAAAAGAGATTTTAAAGAAAATGTAACTGTGAGAAGCCACACATATACTTGATAAATGTGCATTGTTTTCATGCAACGATAAATGGAATCTGATAAATGAAATGTCGTGGTGAAGCAGTTTTAATCAATAAAATGCAACATATTCACACCACGGTTATAACTGTTTTAAAGATTTCTTTTATTGTGAGGCAAGCTTTTCTGATTATGTTATTAAACTGTTAACTTTCTTCTGTTTTTTTTGTTGTTGTTGTTGTTTGTTTTGGGTTTTTTTTTTTTTTTTTTTTTGGTTAGAAACGAAATTGTGATCTCAAGCAGGACCTTGTCCTTGAAAATTTTTAAGGCTCAGTCAATCAACCATATTAGACAGATATGTTTTATTCTTTCTTCACATGCATTAGCTTTTATCTGTGCTTAATGATGAGATTTCCATATGTGTATGCCTTACCTTTCTGCCTTGAATTTTACTTGCTTTTATTAACATCTGTCATTCTTGAGTCATTATTTGGATCTTATTATCTTTGAAAGAGTTCACATTTGAGAATTCTTTTGTTCAAGATTAATAGTTTTTTTTAAGATCTTGCAACTGCATGAACTTTCATGTATGAAATTTAAACTGATAAGAACAGATACTGCACTTGATTTTAGCCAAAGACTGAGAAGCAATTCATGTGTGAAATAAATATGGATGTGTACATACACATGTATGTCTGTATATGTCTGTGTGTTTAAAGAGTGTCATATTCTCATATGTATATCTTAGCTAACTATTTTTAGAATGCCAAGATAGATTTAGACCCACTGATTAAATAGACCCATTTTAAGAGCAATTATGTAAGAATGGGGATGGGGAAAGCTTGCAAATAACCCTGGGAAGAATAAAGAGATACTTGATATATTTTGTCTTATAACAAGAAAAAGATGGGAAGCAGAATAATATGTTATAAATTATCAATTTATGCATTAAAACTGTGCTGTTTTTCCCCATTGGATTTTTTTTTATGGGAAGTATTGATAAATAGCAATTGTTTTCATTAGGCTGCTACAAATGTTCTATTTGGAGACACATGGCTGGTACACTTTTTCTTCTAGTGGAAATTTAGTCTCAATTTGAGAAAAAAGCGTAAATATGTTCAGGTGCTGAAAGATAAACATAATTCAGATTAGTATGTATTTAAAATGAATGAACATCATCCAATGGCTATGTTTTATAGCTTAAGTTGTAATTCTGGAATTCATGAATCAACTTTGGATTTCTAAATATTTGTGAGTTAAATATTAAAGTTAAATACTAAATTATTTCTAATGCTCTAATTGGCAAACTCTGATTTCCTTGTTTTGACACAGCAACTGCATTATTGTTTCTTATGCTTGAGTTCCAAAAATGATTTTAGACTCACAGAAAATCAGAGTTCGGGGGAAAATTTCATCTGATAAAACTCTTTCTTGTTTATTAGAAAAAAAGGTCAATCTGTATAGAAATAATTTTGTATCTTGGTTTAATTCATAGTATATCTTAGCTTAAACCTTTCTATTTTCTGGAAATAATCTTTCTTAAAAGATAAGACTTGATAGGAACCATTATTTTCATTAATTCCTTTAAATTGGTTTTTGTAGCCTAGCATCTCTACCAGGCTGGCTCTAATACTACCAAACACCTTCAGTTAGTAGAAGTCAGGGGAAGGAGGAGGTTCACAAATAGGAGCAGATAGAAAGTAGGCTTTCCTTATGGTTATGAAATGGGGTTATAATTATTTTCACTTAAAGAAATCTCTTCTGTTCTCCAAAAGCAGTATCTTCAGTGACTACTTGAATTTCATTCAATGAGAAATTTTAAAAAGTTTGAAATTAGAATATTTTTTGACATTTAGTAATTATAGAAATTAATATTTCTTTTATTCTGATCCAAAATTTTATGAAATAGTTAAGAGATTTGATGCAAAAATGGCAGAAGACAAACTATAAGACAGTATGTGGGTCATCCAAAGGAGTTTTTAATATTAATTAAATTCACTTTGGTATTGCTTAACAATCAAGATCAAATTTATAGAGCAAATAAAATTGACTTGAAAATAATTAGGATAAAGCAACAAAAGGATCCAAAGTTTTCTAAAAGACATCTTTCTCTAAAATGAAAAAAAAAAACCTCTAATTATTACATTTATTAATTGTACATGTAGCTATGTAGATAATTGTATTTGATACCTACTACTTTACCCTACAGATATGAAAATAGAACAGGTTTTATTGTTTTATGGGTTTATTAGTGTTTCACATCTGGTATTTATATAATAGTAGTATTATAGAAGAAGTAGTAGAAACACTACTTTTTAAGATTTTCAAAATAATGCCCTCTTAATTTGTAGAACATGGTACATAAATGATAAATAAATAGAATTTTTAAGCTTTTAATTTCGAAGAACCTATTAAATACTAAATTTATTTTATAAGGGATTTAAGTAATTGACAAAAAAAAATTGTAGCCAGGAGATTATGAAGAAAAATCTAAAATTTAATTTTTATCTACTCAGCCTTTTTTTTTTGTTTATTGTTGACGATTTATTGTATTTAGCAATATAATGACTTGCAGGCAATACTAAATATAGAACTTATTAATATCCTAGGTTTTTTTTCTTTAGAATCAATTTGACTTAATTCCTTCCATAGCATTAACATCTTTTCAGAAAGAAGTATTGATGAAAATATTGATCTTTTGACAAAATCCATTTCATGGAGTACATTGATGCTATTTAATTGTTCAGTCATTTTAACTAGGCCATCAAATTATGTTATGTAGTTTAAGAATCTAAACCTAAGAGAAATATAAAATTGGAATAGTTTTTTTATTATTTATCACTATAGAGTATTAAATAGAAAAAAAAATTGTTTATCTCCTAAATACCTATGAAACGAGGTATCACGAGCACTACCTCTTCATGAATTTCAGTATGTCTGACAATGGAAAATTTCTCTACTATCCCAACCCACAATATTACTGAACTTTTGCCTCAGGTCTCTGTATACTTCTTGTAATTTCTTGAATGCTTCATGTAAACTCTTTATATAAAAAGATCTTCTCTACTCAGAAAAATACTTTCATCCCCAAGCTTTTGGGATTGTGATCAAAGCTATAGATCATCTCCTTAAATGAAAAGCATCAGCACTACACATCTGTTCAAATTTTGGACCCTCTGAAGCTACAAACTATCTTCAATAAATGCTTCATGATTGAAGTTGTGACGATTTTATACTAGCTTTAGCCGCAACTACTAATAGAATGTCTTACTTTAGAGTGAGTTTTCAGATAATGCTTGATGCTGGCTAATTAATGAACAGAAAGTTTATGATAGTAATATACAAGTTAGATATTTGTATTATTTTTTAAAAATTTCTAAAGTGGAAACAAATTTTATTACAGATTATAGATGAGATTATTTTATGTCATTTTTTTGGATCATTAAGCAAGTGATTTTGAGACCAATCACAAAAAAACTAAAACAGACAGAGGAAACATTCTTGACAACTACTGAAAAGAGTCCTGGATATTTTATACCCCTTCAGAACAGATAAAGATAAGCCATTTTACTCTTCACAGTTCATTTCCCACGTGAATAAATGATATATTTCTCATCAGGTATATGCTGATGCTTTGCACACAGTGGGTACACGATAAGCAATATTCACCAACCAAAGGAAGGGTTGTGAAATTACATAATGAATTATTAGTAAGTATCTTAAAATGAGCATTTGCAGAAGAGATATTATTCTCAAATATGATAATATTATTAAATTTGGCTACATGGCTCCTTCTAAGTTTGGAATAACTCTAGTGAAACTTTCATTTTCAATGGCAGATTATAACATTACCATAAATTTATAATGCATAGGGCAGACACCTAACTGCTTTTTACTAGCTGCCTTTTCCCTGTGGACTTAGATACTCTGTTGATGTATTCCACGGTAACTGTTTTGCACTTAACTCATGTCCTGAATATACTGTTAAACATGAGTAACTTATTCAATGCTAGAGAATCACACTAACATTCCTTTAGTTCTGAAATAGAATCCTTAATTTGATATGAAGTTTGATTGTTTTAACTACAAAACATAAAGGAGCCTGCACTACATCAAGACCTTTAATGGAAACTAATGGAATTTTTGGCATAAAATACTAGAATTAATTAGATCCAGCAGTGCACACTGTTTAACTGCTAGCCTGCCATTTTACACTGATTTGAAGTCTTACATACTTAACAAAAGACATTGGGTTGATTGCACAAAAGAGTTGAACACTCTTTTCACATTCACTGTGTAAGTTATTATCCACTGTGAAAAGATTATTGACTTTTTTAAAGGAGATATTATGGAGAGAAATGATTGCTACCAGGATGACTGGTAGAATTATGTATGAGATAAGTAATAACTCTAATTTCTCATCTGCTGAATAAATGGCTTTAATTTTAAAATACTAGTTAGTGCATATGAGATTTCTGCTGAATTGAGCAAAATTATCAAAGCTGGTTTTGAAATGTAATGGACACTAAAAGTGAAGCATAAAACAAAACAGTTTATGTATAACTTTACTGGTTCAATAATTATATATCCGGGATTGTTCGTGATGTTTCTTATGTCTTATTTCTTCCTGAATGTTGACCTGAAAAAAATTATGTGTCTTATGCTGGGTTTATAGTAATGGGTGTAGATAATAACTGTACCTCTGGTTCTTATGTAAAAATTGATCATATTTATTGATAATTTATGGCAGCTAATTGGTCTGGGGAAAAAAAGATCAATTATATCATTGTAAATATAAGTTAAGACTCTGAAAGAATCTTCTATGTTTTCCCTATAGCATTTCTTTCCCAGTATTGTGATGTTCTGTAATAGTTTGCCTCAGATTTGCTTGGTCATTGCAGATTTCTGAAAAGCTTTTTATGAAATACATGGTTTTATAAAATATCAGTTCCCTTTAGAGACTTTTGGATCCATACAAATTTTATATCCTCCATTCCACTGTGTATCTGCTTACCTCTTGTCTCCTTTGTAATTAGGCAGGTTTATGTATCTAGTTCTATCAAATAACTAGAAGTAGTGATGTGTGTCCTTTCAGGTTGAAGCAGGTAAGAGATGGTGAATTTTCACTGTCCCTTGCTTCTGCTGCTGTGAAGAACTAGAGTACTGTAGGTCTCTAAGGTGCATCTTTAAGATGGGAGGCGTGGGGAGGAGACCAACATAAATGTGATCATCCTTAGTGCTATTTCAAGTACGTTTTACTACTCTTTATTCTGAGTCCTTTACTTCTTGAAGCTAAGTGACTGGTTCTAGCATATGGCCTGTGATCAGAGGTTATGATTCAGTTCTGAGTAAGGTCATTCATTCTAAGTGAGAGAATTTTTAGCTCTGTTTCTTGCTATTCCTGTAGGTAGGCATCTGCTACCTTGGTTCCTGGGTAATTGAATGGGCAGACTATGATGAACATATAATAGGAGCAGGGATAAATATTTTTAAGTCTCTGAGATTGAGATTATTTGTTATGAGGAGGTAAAACCGGATTTTATTAAGCCATTAGGATTGGGGCATTTTTCTATCTGGGCTGCTATCCTTAGTTACCCCAATACTACAGGTATAGGGAGTTCTCACTTTGCACACTGCTGATAGGACAGATTTCAGTCACCATAAATAACACCAGCTCCCAACGTCACTGTTCAGTTTTTGCTGTCACGAACTGTGAGTAATTGCTTCGAGTACAAACTGCTTCTAGCTCTTCAGTCTGCAGATCATTATGTAAATAACAGATATGCATCATGATTAGTGACCGATTGATTATTTCTTTGAAAGCAAATCAGTGACTGGTTACTGCATAACCGTCCTCAGTACTCACACGGACAGCAATGACATGGACGCATGTGTGTTGATGCCTCATCTTCCTGTGATAACCTGTGGCATTTGTGAAAATGGACAAAGGAAGGAGAGTGACAAAGATGAAAAATGTAACAGAGAAATGAAGAGTGGTAACAACTGAAGCAAAGCAAATTACATGTAAGTGGATATAGAAGATCTAGATCACCCTGGGAATGGTGACACTCAACATTCAAAACAGTCCAGATATCAGCTAGAGGAACTTACAAGGTGAACTTATCAACATACATTAGGAAACTAGTTGTGACAAAAGTGATGAAGATATCCCAGAGGACATCTGATAAAATACTTGACACTGAAGGAATTCTCAGAGATATTTCCCGACATTGAAAGTGTGAAGTATAAAATAGTGGAAGGTGATCCAGATTTAGAAAGGAGTGTGACAATTCCCCAAGATGTAACAAAGGTGTCATTCCATACCGTAAGTTATATGATGAGAAGGCAACCACTGTTCGGACTAAGATTGATAAGATTTTTCACAAAGAAATAATACACTTTAATTTTCAATGTTCATGATATTTAGACCAAATTTTAAAGATCAAGGAACATCATAAGTTTCCAATTGATGTTTCCATGCTTCAGAGTACATATTATGATCCCATGCTAACGTGCAGAGCAAAGACTGTTTGTATGTGATTAGGGAGAGAATTTTAATAGCAGTATCATTAAATGCTTCTCCAAATCATATTAGTCATTGAGTACCATCTACTTCAAGTTAATTTAGCATTCTATAAAAGAATGCTTTCCTCTTTACCTCTTCCACCTTGTAATATTTATCTGCTCTAGCCAAAATGACCTCCTTCTATCTCAGTCTTCATATCTCTGTTCACCCTATATGCTCATGCTTTCATTACGTTTTCTCTCTCCACCTGTTTACTCCTCCACCCGTGCAGATATCAGCTTTCTGGGTGTTTCAATGTCAATCTTCTCTCTTTTACAGCCTTACATAAAATTTTTTGTTTGCATTTGATTTGGGGCAGTTACTATAGTTACATTACATCTAGTAAATAATTTCATTGATGTCTGTATTAGTTGCTGGCTCGTAAGCTTCTTCATGACAAATTCATGTCATGTGCAAAGTAGGTGCTCACTAAGTAACTGTTGCTTTTAAAAAGTGAGTAAATATGGAATCTTTGCTGCCTGATCTTCCAGTTTCAAATTTTTTATCCTCACTGTTAATTATAAGATGTACTTTCAGATTGGAAAGAAATGTTATGAATAACACTCTCCAAATGCTTATGCTATACAGGAATTATTTCTATCCAGTTAGTGGTCACTAGTATTTCAGTCAGTATTAAGGAATTGTTACTAATCAAGATTTTCTTGTTATCTCTTATAATGGCTGTGCTTAGGTAATTAAACATAAGGGCATTTGTGGGTGTAAAAATAAAAATATTAGTGAGTAGAAGAAAAGGAACTTAAAAATGCAAAGATCACACAAAAATTTACACAGAAAAGTCAAGAGATCATATTTTGTTTCTCTCCATTCTCATGAACTACATTTCAAATTTATTACATATTTTTTGTAACATTTATCTGGCTAAACAGGTATCTTTTTCCAATTTAATTTGGTAGAAAATAGGATTCACAATTTAATTTGCTCAAGGTGATAGAAATTGTAGGTGCTTTATAAAAGGATTTGGACCCACGTCCGTGTGGCTTCATAATCCAGGTCTGCGTATCATTCCAGACTGAGCCCCCAAGAGACATCCCAATGAGTTCAGTATTAGTCTCAGTATTAGGGCAAAGCTTGCCACATATTCTTTTCCTTTTCCTGTTTAATCTTGGCTGACTTTAATTTTGTCCCTTTTAAAACTTCTGTCTCTTCCTTTCAATTTTCTATTGATTATTTTTGTCACAACAGGAAATTGAAGCTAAGCTTCAAGTTTGGCATGGCAGTATGTTTTAAGTTGCCTGTATTTTAATTGTTCCTATGCTGGGAGCTCTCAGAATCTGAAAAATCAATCATCTGGAACCTTCACTGTATTAGGCCTGTCTTGTTGGGCTGGTAAGAAATCTTGGTATAGTTCATCTGTGAGTGTGTCCACTTAAAGCACAGTGTTATGCTAACAGCTCATCTAATAATACCTATTCCCAGAGTGAACAGAGTTTATTCATCTCTCAAATAAAACCTGTCTGGTGTTTTGGGTACAGTTGGTATAGTAATGAAGAGTTTGGTGGCACTTAATTTTTTAAAGAGAAATGAGAATAAAATTAAATGAACCTTAAATCAAAATTTCTTTCAGGTTACATTCTGCTCTAGAAATTGAAGTAACCTTAGGCCCACTATTTGAGAGAAAAGGAAAAATTATGTTTTGGCAGTCTAACTACACTAAACATACTTTTATCAGCCCCACTCCTCACCCTGCCGTACCAGATACATCCCCAAGGTGCCAACTAAACCAGCACCTCTTGCCTAGTGATTAAGAATGGAGTAACCTGTCCTTCCTGCTGGGTACCCCTCCTCCAAACAAACATAGTGTCCTGGACTTCAGATACAGTTCTGAATTCAGTAAAATCTGTAATTGTTTCTTGACTCCTTTTTCTTTAATAATAATCCTAATAATCCTCACTTCATATGATTGTTGCAATGATTAATAGAGATGATGCATACAGAGTTTAACACAGGGACTGAGGCTGCAAAAATTCTCAGTAAATATTAGTATTAGTTATTAACTCGCTTCTTGGCATTTTAGCTAAGATCAAGTGTAATATCTGTTCTTATCAGCTATATATTAAGATGATGTTATCTCTATTCTAGGTATTTCCTCCCATTTATACTCCATCTCTGTCTACATGTCACCTGTTGCTCTAAGCTAGCAGTCTTAGTGAAAGCAGGCTGCCAAGATGGCCGCTACCAAATGAAAATTTCAGGATGATTAAATCTTGTCATTCTTTGGGTGTCAGGACACAACATTAATCAGGCACAATTTTTTTGGTGGTGCACAATTTATACGTTTTAAATGACTACCTGTAGGCCAGTGCAACATATTGATGAAAGTTGTATGTGGAGTCACTGTAATTTATCTTAAAAGGTTGTTGTTCTTAGCATCCAAATTAATATGGATTTGGATCAAAGAGCTTTATAAATACTTAACGTATGTTCTAAGTTTGTACACTCATTGGAGTCGGGTTTATACAAGGTGTGGAGAAAAAGAAAGTCACATAATTAAATTTTAATCAGTAATTCCTAATAAAATTCTTGTGGTAACATTTTTCTTTTAATCTTGTGCACATATATCTCAATCTATACCAGAATCAGAAAACCAAACCAATATGCCCTGTCAGTAGAAATTAATTCTGCTCATTATGTATTCATAATCTTCCAGGAAAGTAGCATTCTATATTTTGGTTTCCTATCTTCTCCTATTTAGTGGGCTTCTTTAATTTTTTTTCGTTGTTGTTAGTTTTTCTGATCAATGTGTACATATGATTGAGATGTATTCTGCCATTATTTGATAAAGGAGAATACTAAATTGTCTTAAAGTTTTAAATGATGCTTTAGGCCAGAAGTAGGCAAACTTTTTTGTGATAAATGCCAGATTGTAATTATTTAGATGTTGTGGGCCATATGGTCTCTGTCATAACTATTCAACTCTGCCATTGTCATATGCAAACAGCCACAGATAACATGCAAATAAACAGATGTAGCAGTATCTTAATAAAATTTTATTTATGCACACTAAGCTTTAATTTTCATATAATTTTTACATGTTATCAAATAGCAATTTTTGTTTGGATTTTTGCAACCACTTTAAAAGTAAAGATACTTTTTTAAGCTTGTATAATGTAGCCAGATGGCTGGCTGGATTAGGCTTATGGGTGATAGTTGGATAAATCCTACCATAGCATTATAGTTATTTTCACTGGGGTGTAAGGCATAAATTTAATTCATGAGCTACCAGAAATCTCATGTAGAAAAAGATACCCTATAACCCCCAAATGATAAAGCACATGTAACCTCCTGCAATAGAGTTGCAAAATTCTCATTTAGTATCCACAAATTCTTTAAAGGCATTTTTTTCAGCATATATTCAAAAATGATAAATAGTACACACATTTTCATTTTCTCTTAGAAGTGACAAGAATGGTGAGTCACCTATCAGTCAGTAGTGATTTAGCCAGAGATTTGGGTAGCATATGAAAGAAATATATTTTAAAAATCCAAAATCAAGCATAACTAAGCATCCAGATAGCAACTTTCAGTTAAAATAAAATTTAAATGTAATGTTTGCCACTTTTATTTATTTATTTTTTTATTGTTATTTGTGTCTTTTACATTTTGTATTCCCCTTGGGCAGCCCACCACCAATTCACCCGTGATCCATCTCCATGGTCCCCTGTATTCTTCTCTCTTCCATTTTGTGCCCCTATCCTCCTCTCTCTCCCCCCCCCCCACCACTGAGTGTCTCTCTCCCACCCAGCCTCCCTATAGTCCTGTTATAAGTGAAACCATTCGATATTTTTCTTTTTCTTTCTGGCTTATTTCACTGAGTATGATTCCCTCTAATTCCATCCATGTCGCTGCAAATTGCATGTGTTTATCTTCTTTCCATGCTGAATAGTAGTTGCCACTTTTAAATAAGCTTGAGAAATGACTTACTAGTCTTCTGTTGCAAATCAATCCAAAAAAGGGCAGGATAAAAGAAAGAGAACTTTTATCACACTAAGTATCTTCTTCATTTTCAATAGTTTCCAATTCTATAAATAATGTAGCAGGGAAAGAATGAAAAAGGGAATTGGTGGTTTAAAAATAAAAGGAATATATCTCTTGAGTTCCTAGAGTATGGCAAGCAAATAATAATATCAATAATACTATATAGACCTAGGACCAAATATGTGGGAGAATGGGAAAAGGTCATTTTCAGTGGTCTACCTCCACTTGACACAATATATGCTTAGTTCCACCCCTCTCGGTTCCTGCCTGAAATGACACCTTTGCAAACTGCAACTGTTCTCCTTAGACCTTCCCATGCTTCCCATGCAAGTATATTGTTTACACTATTTTATCTCTATTTTATTACTAGTTACCAGGTGGGGGAAGCTGAGTCTCTGAGAAGTTAACTTACCTGATGTTCATGCATTAAAAGAAACAGAGAGAGAAAGGATTTGGATTAGGTCACACCCCACTGACTCCAGATATTGCCAAATTAGTATTAATTTATGATAAGAAATTAGAGTGCAAAATTACTTTTTAGCAATTGGACATGAAATTTCTTTTTATTATGGTCATTTTATGTGTGATTTTTATAATAACCATAGAAATGATATAGCATATCTCTACAGAATTTTTCTCCCAGTACATTCTTCAGAGCTTCTTAAGAGAAAAAAAAATCTATTATTGGAAATTCAAAAATGTCCACTAATATTTCAGCAGTCAGACCTTTGATATAATACAGTTCAGTACATCTTTTTCCTCTAGCAAGCAAGGGGATCTAAGAGAAAGTTTAAGAGTGATAATCAAAAGAACCTCAGAGCTGAACACTGATCCTATTATAGCAAATGATTAGTACAGGTGGGCCTTTCTCCATTTGCAGTGACTGTGGGTAATCCTTAAATAATCAGACAGCTGCTAGATAGCAAGAAAATGTCAAGTCGAGGACCTGGGTGTTAAACATTTATACATGCTTGTAGGCCACTTTTGATCTATCTGCCCAACATGGCAAATGTCAGTGGATTCACATAGGCTAAGAGGAAAGTGCCTCATTAAGGCATGGCTAGAGTTTGCTTAGAGTCAAAGGCACAAAGAATCCTGTACCCTGAGATGCAGGGTAGTTATTTCCCTGCGCACTGAGCTTGCCAGTGTTTCTGAGTGGCCTGGGTCCTCTGTTGTCTATCTGTCTATAAATTACTCTTTTCCCTTTCTCTTTTAAAAGAACATTGCCACAGCTTTGTTTTTCCAAGCAGAACAATACAAATTACTGTTTAATGGCCTAGGATGCCATTATATGAAGGAGCAGTCTGCACAGGCAACTCCAAATTACACTTGGAGTTCTTCAAGGAGTTAATGACTGGTGGCTACATGCTGTATACAGGAGTAATCAGCAAAGATAAGGCAGCATCCTGGCTCACACAGGATGTTGTGCAGACAGAAGCATGCTGTCTGATTGCCTTCCTTAACCTTCTGTTCGGTTCTATTCCCTCTTGCTATTGTACTGCAGATGCAGTAATTAGTTTGCAAAGGGCTTGGGGAAAAACGGGCTCAAAGGCGAACTTATTTTCTTTTTTTCAAAGAAACTGCCCAAGTTCATAAGCTGTGGTGAGTGACTTACTAAAATCAATGTAGAGTTTATAAGTGAAAAAGGACAAAGAGCATAACACAAAATGAAACTTGATTTTTCCATCCAATTTAGAAGACAACAAATTTGATTTAAGAAATAGAATGTCAAGAAAAAGGAATGTCATGTATTAAGTGAAGGTCTGACAAAAAATAGCAAGTCCACAAGGAACCTTTTGATTCTACCATAGTACCCGGTGTTGTACAATTCTCCTGGCTACACAAATTGAAACATGTAGGGGCAGTCTAAAGAGTGGATAGTTTCTCATTTGGCCACATATAAACGATTGCTATTTCTAGGTTTTATTTGATGATGATAAAGTTCAAACTAGAATTGAATCTTTATTTTAGCAACTGCTTATAATCTATAGTTTTAAAAAACTGTCAGTGTATATTTTCAACTAAAATATGTGCTTGGGGGGGCGGGGCCGGGGGGAAAAAAAAATATGTGCTTGACCTCAGACCGCTGTATCAAAATATCCACCCATTCTGAAAATGAACCAAACTTGTTGAATCAAAGTTGAAGATGATTTCTAAAGAGAGAGTTATCCTAATCCTCATCAGCATCCTGGGGCTGTTTCTGGTTACTAGGACTTCAAGTGAGATAGTATATTGTAGCCAATCTTTAGCCTTGAGAACAATTACAGGAATTTGCCCCCCAGCCATAGAAACTGGTGAGGGAGTTGCAACATACATTTTTAGAAGCTTCACAAAGTGCAATGCCATTCCAAACACCCCTGTTCTATTTCCTTTCTAGTGATGCTAATTTGACTACATTTACTCCTAATGTGTGAGTGCAGTGTCTCTAAAAGCAATGGTAAAATCACTCTCAATAAATTCCTGTCCTATTCACTTACTTGTTTCTATTCTGAATCTCTGTCTTCACTCTTCCTGTGTTGTTCCTTCTCTGAATCCCCTTGTCCCAACTCCACTTGGAATAACAGTGTTGATGACATCATCTCTGAGCAGAACATAATTAAGAAACACGGGATCTTCCAGTGACTTGTATATTTTCTATATTTAGAAAGTGCTCCTTATCCAAACTTTTATCTAGTCATTCTGATTATTCCCTATATGTAAACTAAAATCTAATCATTGACTCATCAACTCTGAGCTTCTAAGTGGAAGTTATGGAGATACCTGGGTTACTGCACCTATCTATATGAACAGTCATGAATTCTAATGAGTTAACTAACAGAAATGAACAGTGATACCCATCCAGCATTCTAAAATAAATCAGAACTTGCATAATAAGCAATGGTTTACTATATAAACTTTCCATGCTGAGAAACTGATTTAGTGACATAAGCAAAACCTAAACATGAATAATGTGTGGTAGAAGTATATTTTCCATGGGGTATTTTGTGTAAAGTGAGGTGGATTATAGTAAGAAATATATTTTGTCAGAGGTAGTATTCTAAATAAGAATAGAGAAAGGTTACCTTCATTTTATTTATTTTGTTTATTATGGGTTATTTTATTTTTCATAAAAACATGTTGGAAATAGATATTGTTTTTAAATGGTCCCTAATTTTTCCACACATACAATCATACACATTTTTTACCAGTTCTAAAATATACCATCATTTAAAAGATGTCAAGTTGAACTTAAATTTCCAAATGTCCTATTTTATTCTTCTTTAAAAATACCTTTTCTTCATAAGTACCATTAAAATTTTCAAGCTAAGTCTTCCTTGGTAGCCTAAGGGTTAAGTGCTATCACCCATATAGCATGAGTTCAATCCCTGGCTAGGGAGCTAATCCACATATGGTGCAGCAGACCTCACCTGTCTTGCCCCGCATTTTAGTTGTTATATCTTAAGCTGAAAACCTATTATCTCTACATCATTTTCCAAAGTAAACATATATCACTATTTTAAAAGAGTAATATATAAATAGATAGTAAATGGAGAACTAAAAGAACATAATTACTGAATTGAAGTGGCCTTAACTATATTTTTAAAAAAATAGATTAAAATATGTTATATTTGTTAAAAATGCATATTTCCATGACAAATAGTTCTTGGTTATTCCCATCCCTACCACTTACTAATTGAGTGATCTTAGACAAGTTATGTTTCTTCAGTTTCTTCTTTAGTTAAAAAGAAACAATAATAGTTCCTACCTTAGAGTTATTATAGTATTACCTGAGATAAAATGTGTAAAAGACACAGAAAAGACTCATCCAATGTTAAGTTCTGTTCCTATTATCATAATTTCCAAGAATTAATTATTTCCTCAATAAAGGGACAAAAGTTTACATTTCTTCAGTGTTGTGATGAAAAACTTCCTAGAAATGTATCTTGTGGAGTAGTTTCAGTGTTATGAGATGTGGATTACATGAAAGAATAAGTACAAGTAGGGCTTAACATGGAAAAATTGGGGAAAGTAAAATATAAATTGATAGATGAATAAAATATAATGCTATTACATGTGGTAGGCAGTTTCCAAAATGGTCCCTTATTATCCATGCTCCCTTGTAGTCACATGCTTATGAAATGAAATCTCTCCTACTTGGTACCAAAAAGTTGACCTGTGTGACCAACACAATATGGCACAAGTGAAGTGAAGCGATGTCACTTAGAATCTAGGTTTGAATAGTATTCAGCATGGAAAGAAGATAAACACATGCAATTTGCAGCGACATGGATGGAATTAGAGGGAATCATACTCAGTGAAATAAGCCAGAAAGAAAAAGAAAAATATCGAATGGTTTCACTTATAACAGGACTATAGGGAGGCTGGGTGGGAGAGAGACACTCAGTGGTGGGGGGGTTGGGGGGAGGGGAGGATAAGGGCACAAAATGGAAGAGAGGAGAATACAGGGGACCATGGAGATGGATCACGGGTGAATTGGTGGTGGGCTGCCCAAGGAGAATACAAAATGTAAAAGACATAAATAACAATAAAAAAAAAAATCTAGGTTTGAAAGTCATCGTTTGCCACTGATGATTTGAATGACCTTCTTGAAAGCTTGTGACAATGTTCAAACAGGGTGAGGGTTTTAAATAGAAAAAGGATAGTAAAACATGTGATAGATAAATATACACAAGCCATACCCATATAGCTTAACTTTTTAAATATAAAATGAATACAACTGAAGAGTTAGCACACATATCAAAAAATAAAATTTTACTTGTATCCTTGAAGCACCATCGTGGCCTCTTCCAGTCACTGCATCCTCCCCAAAGTCTTCATTATCAGGATTTCTAACACTGTAGATTAGTTTTGTAAATTTTTGTATTTTATGTAAATGGTATCATGCTCTTATAGTCTTTTATATTGGACTTCTTTCACTCAGTGAAGTCTATATGAGATTCATCCATGTTGCATATTTTAATTCATTAATCTCACTGCTATATGCATTTCCATTTTATGAATAAACTATATTTTCCTTACCCAATTCTTTCTATTGATGGATATTTGTATTGCTTCTTGTTTTTTACTATTGTGAATTATGCTGCCAAGAGATATTTATTATTTAATTTTTATGTAATTTTTCATTGACCTTTTAGCAGTCCACTTTTACCTTTTGTCAATCTGAATTCCCTTGCAATTGAGGAAAATAGAAGAAAAATATTAAAAAGGATTGTGGAACTTCGAAGAAGACACAGTTTACCTTATGTAAATTCTAGAAACTTCACCTTCAATTTAAACTTTAATAACATTGATTCTAGTGTGGACTTTAAAGTCACAGTTTTAAAACTGAAGTTTATTCTAATTTTAGAAACTCTTGCATCTTATATTTGGTTACGGTGACCTCCAGTTAGTTTTGTAAGTGGGAATAAAAAAGGCTATGAACTTTCATTGGATTCCTAACTTTAAGGAAAAATCCTATAAATATACTATATGTGAATGTAATATATCAAGTGCTTTGAAATTTGAGATAAAGCTGTAGATGGCTTATTATCATTAAAATGGTTTTCTATATTTGAACAATCTGTATTATTCATTTCTATATATCATGTACTGATTGTGTTTTAAGCCATTTTTTGACCCTACGGCAAATGAGTTTCATTAAAATTTATTACAGCTTTATTAAATACGGGTGGCAATATAAAATATATCCAGACTAAATCACTTGCAGCAGTTCCTGTGCCAATCTATTTAAAATAAAAGTAACACCTTACACTAACTTACTAAACCTTTGTGAAAGTATTTTCCCTAATGCTTCTATTCTAACAAGACCATTTTGATAAAGCTAATCATTCTTTCAAAGATAAAATTTTCTTATTTGTAAATAAAAATAACAGCTATCTCGCAGGATCATTTGTAAGAATTTTTTTCTAATGGTTCAATACAAATATATTGTAGGCCATGATGATTCTGAGTATACAGTCCTCTAGTTGTCTTGCAAATCTTATTAAATCAACCCTTTTTTAGTATCTTGGTCTTCCAACATCTTGGCATTCATTGTGTTCATACATGGGGTTTAAAGCTGTTGTAAGCCATTATCTACTCAGTAGTTTTTCTTGGCATTAAAAAAAAATGTTTCTTTGAGATGATGAGTGTTGATGGTAAAACAAATACCCCTAATAATAATTTGAATACTACTTATTTAGCCTAATAAATATTAACTCATAGACTATATGAGTGGAGGACAAATGATATCTGAGGCCAGTGGAGAAGTAGAGTTCAGAAGTCTATGATGGATGAAAAGTTATCTGGAGAGCTGTTTATTATTTCTACAGAATGAACTTCATAGCGTGGCTAAATCCTCAAATTTAGAGATAGTTTTTTGACCTCTTTACATAAGTGTAAAAAAAGCTATGACATTGAGTATTCTACTATAGACAATATTGATAGATCTTGAAAGATACAACTAACTCATAATAAATGTTATATTTGTATATTGTGCTACCTATTTGATAAAAGAAAAGCTAGTGATAAATGAGTTATTGATTTTTCTGCTTATTATTGAAGAATTTAGAGAAGGTCCACTACCTTTCATCAGAGGAGATTCCCTCAGTAAAATATGCCTTCTTCTCTTTCTTCCTGACTGACCAAAAAGAAGAAAGAGAAGAAGATGGATGGGAGTAGGAAAAAGAAAGAGGAGGAGGGAGATGAAAAAGAAGATTAGTACAAGAGGATGGGAAAAGTAAGATGGGAACAAAGACAAAAGCAAAGAAAGAAGAAAGGGGAGCTTGAGAGGGAGGGGGAAGAAAATAAAAACACACAAAAGAACTTATTTGTCTCCAATTTTTTTTTCTCTTATTATGAGTTAAAGTTGGTTTATACCATTGTAATTGTTTTAGGGGCTATAGGTTCAAGTGCACAAATGTTCACACCATGCCCACCACCAAAACCCCTCCCAATGATTCTTTGGGTCCCTTTCCTCCCCCACTCCCACCCCAACATCCTTCCTTCTAGTTTGGTCTCAACCTGTTTTGTTTCTCTATATTCTACATATAAGTGAAACCTCAGTTACTTTTCTTTCTCCTTCTGGCCTGTTTTGTTTAGAATTATCCCCTCTAGTTCCAATATTGTAGGAGTCTTGCTTAATTAGCCTAAGTTTACTTCATTGTTCAATCACTTTTTTATGCATTCCCAAATAAATTACACACTTGTGCAGGACCATGTCTTACAGCGTCGTGTGTGTGTGTTTCACAGGCTCAGCTCTAGGGTGGACACCTAAAGCACAACATCTGAGAGATTTTAATAATTTTCTAAAAAAAGTTTGAGTAATTCAAGATACTGTGGTAAGCAGAAGTCACTTTTAGCTAAGTCATATAAGAGTATGGTCCTTGATATTAATGGCCCATTTAAGGGAACAAAGGCTTGAAGCCGTAAGAAAATTATACATTTTCTTGAAATGCAGATTTTCTATTCAAAATTATATGAGGGGGCAAGCAGAATGGCGAGCTAACATTTGGTAGCAGCATATTCTAGGCATAAAGAAATGGCCTTGTCTATTCATTCAGCAAATATTTACAGAGCTCCTATCTTGCATGGATACAGAGGTGACCAGGAGTGTGTCCACATTTCCTTAGAGAGACAGTAAAAGTAAACAAATGAAAGCGTGATGACAGCTGAGTTGTGCTGGCTACTGTGAAGGAGCTACACTCAAGAGAGGGGTCCATGTGACATCAGATGGGATGCCCAAGGGAACATTCCCTGAGAGGGCAATTTGAGGTTTAGATTCAAATCTAAGGAAAGATTCACACATGTGAAGTTCTGAAAGGAGAAAACATTCTTGACAGAGAGAATTGCAAAGAGAAAAGCTTTTAGGTAGACTGAAGCATGATAGGCTTATAGAACAGAAAGCAAGCTGCTGATTTATAGCAGCCTGTGTCTCACAAGATAGTGGCACAGACAGAGAAGCAACGTCATAGATAACAGATACTTGTATTAACAGTAGTAAAAGCTCATATTTACAGGGCGCTACTTTGTACATCTAGTTTTTTTGCATAACTTTACTGACAGACAATGACAGTAAACTGTTCAAGTTCAGGGTTTGGGGTCAGACAGACCTTGTATTTGAATCTTGACTCATCCAGTTATTAGATTGCAATTACTGTTAAATTCCTTAATGTCTCTTTATTGCTTTTTATTTTACGTATAGGGATAATAGTAGTACTTACTTCCTATGATTGTACCGAGAATTAAATAACATAATAACTAACATTTACTGAGTATTTGCTATGAGCTGTTGCTTTAATATGAATTCATTGTGGCCTTGCCAAGCTGAAATTTTGTTAGTCTAATGTCAGAGTCTGTGTTCTTTGTAATAAACATACTTTAAAAAATTCATATTTTTTAAATACGGTTCACTAGTAAAATGCTATAGAGAAAAACATTATAAGACTCCAGTGATTCACTCCAGTGAAGATCAATGATGATAAATTGTGCATCATTGTTACTGTCTTTTGGGGGGTAATACAAAATATCATGGGCATTTTGAAAGGTGTGATTGTGATCTATTTATTTTCGAAGCTCCATGTAAATATCTGAAATATCATAAGCTCATAATAAATGTTTGTTGAATGTGTAAATAAACTTTAGAATTTCTGTGGGTAGAACCTTTAGCTAACTTCCTATTTTCTCCTCTTGAACTGTCAATATAAACGTCCTTCCTTTGCACTTTCATTTCAGCTTTTTCTGCTCTACTTCACCTTTGATTATATTTTTCCAAATACATGTTCCACTGAACAATTCTACAACTGGGATTATCTACTTTTCTCTTTAAAGTCTTTGATTTTACTCCTTCCCTTGAGTGCTTTCTTTATATCATTTTAAATATATCCTGCCACCAAGATGTCTTGAAAATGGGGCTAAGCATCTTTTCTTGTGAGGATCGCATCTTTTCTTGTGAGGATTGCTTTAACTTTTATGTATGTGTGCGTGTGTGTTTGTGTGTGTGTGTGTGTGTGTCCTGTGTATGTATATACATTTCCTAACTCTTGAGAGATTAACATGAATCAGAAAACAGTATTATATGTAAATTTATATTTTTTCTTGATCATGGAGATTCTTAATTCTGTTGGCCTACCTTTTTTGTGGTGTGTGTGTGTGTGTGTGTGTGTGTGTGAAGTGTATTTCAGACAGTTAACATTTATATCTAAATAAGCATCCTTCAAGTCTTACAGATTGAATCTAAATATTTGTCCTGTGGGTCATTTTTGTCTGTACTTCACTTTCGTATTATAAGACAAAGTAAAAAGTCTGCCCTAACAAACCCATCTTTTGGTATACTGGAATGCTGTGAGAAGGTTAAATCATATTTCCCCCTCAATATTTCTTTAGAGGCTGTATTACACATTCACAAATCTAATCTTTTCTCCACTCACTTCTTGGCCAAACATCTTCAAACTCTGATCTTGCACATCTCCAAACATAGCTATTGGGTCCTAAATTAAAGCCCCTCTATATTTCTTTTCCATTTACAGACCAAAGAAAGAGCCCCAGTCCCTCCCTTGATGTGAAATCAATTTCCTTCTTTGTATTGAAGCTTGTTTCTCTTGTACTAAGATTACATCTAGTCTTCTTCCTCTAGCTGTCTGTGTTCTTAATGCATTACATGGTTCTGCTTGCGGTCTGCTTTCTCTATACTGGGTGATTTTAATTAGTCTTTTGAAGTTTCTTTTGAAATCTTCTTCTCTTTCCCTTTTGATTATTTACTGTCTACAATTTTCCTTATCTCCATCTTTATGTTAAATTCTTTTCTGTATTATTATTTCTTCTGGAATTTTAATTCCACTTATCAGGGTATTGGTCAGCTTCTTTTCTGTGAGTATATGCACAAATGTGTAGGTATACTCAAACATACACAAATACATTTCCCCCCTTTTAAAATTCTTCTCTACCTTCCTCTGCATAAAATAAGAATGTGCCCTTGTTCTTGCACCAGGACTCTCAGGGATATCTAGATGAGTTCTTCATATATGTTCTTCATATATTCAGTTGAATTCTGTCATACAGAGGTCTATAAAAGAAGTAAGCTCTTTTTAGTCAAGATTTTGAAATGAAGATTTCTTGGATTTTTCCAGAAAGCATGAATAAAGTTGAAACATTTTAAAACTTGTCACCTGCATCAGCTGAAAGAGAGCACTCAGCTTCTCAGAAATGCCAGCCAACGTGTTTGGTACCTCCACCATTCAAAACTGCACAAGAGGGAAAAAATAAATAAAACTGTATAGTAAGTTACCCCACAGCAAGTTAGTGGGGAAGAACTTTACAGTACAGAAAGTTGTGGTTAAGGTACCACATCTGGTAATCACATGATAAACATCTGGTATGCAAATGATAAACTTCTGTGATTTAGCTCTATAAGTTAGTATATGTATATAACATAACACATATGTGCCAAACCATTTCCCTACTTACCATATTATATATTGACATTATCAATTTATATATATTAACATTATGCAGATGTACCATATGCAGATGTATAATATTTGAATTTGTAAATGTTAATATAGTATGTGTGTGTGTGTGTGTGTATAATATATAAGATTAGATAACATATAAATTTTCCCGACCTAATGCACATGATAAATTTGTGATTTATGCATAGGATAAGAAACCATATCATTAGCTCTTGTGTTTCATTATCACACTTTGGACTCAAATTGGGAGCTGCACAATCACACTTAGAATTGAATAGTAACTGACTTGTGATTTGTGAACATGTTTTTTGAAATATTCATGCTAAATTAGAATCAGTATAATGGCACTACTTTGCTATACATTAAAAATTGTGGAAGATGATTTTTGAACTTTTGGTTAAAAGGAATTATACTGATTTATTTCAGTTTTTAATGTTAGTTTTGTATATGATGTATATGAAATTATTGTATGTTTTTTGTAGAATGATATATATGAATTCTTTGTAAATGATTATTTATTAGTTTATTTTTTCTCAAGATACCAGAAGTCAAGTCCTTCAAAGGAAGCTTAACTTGGCAGATTTTTGCTTGTAATTGAAGCTGCAGTTGAGGTTCCTGCAACAAATTAGTTTTCAGCTTCAGTATTTTTAGTTCCTACTGTGTTCATTCCCGAAAATAACCTATATAAATATCCGTTTTAAATGCCTATTTTCTATTTAATGAAAATTTTCAGCTTTCTTCATTTTTGATAGGCCAGGACGTAGAAGACTCCCTACAGATATGATCATTGATAAGAACACCTACTAATGGATTTTATTAGCCACCTACTCAGAAACTTATTAACTAATTAAAAATTGAAAATTTCTTCCTCATCTTTTGGGTTCTCACTATTTATTTTGCCCCGGGTACTAATTTATTAGCGGAATAGAGTGAGCTGTGTGTCTGTTTACATGCTTTTAAATAATATCACAGTGAATTATGTTAATAACAAATCAATTGTATAACTTCAGTATTATTGTAAAGATGGGTACATGGCATTTTCAATATCTTTCATATGGTTTAGAATAAATCGCAAATGAACAACAGAAAATATGTTTTTGAAGAAATACTACCTGTTTTAAAACAATCTAACATGTTGAAAATAATTGGTCATATAAAATTGTGAAGTTTTATCACTAAAACTCTTAGTATTTAGGACAATTTATGACTAAAGGATTAAATTAATATTTTTCATAGCATTAAATTACTGACATCTTCACACACATACACAAATGTAGGTGGTTAAGCTATCAAAGTTAAAACATTGAAAGCACTGTTAAAAAATGTTAAAAGCCCATAGAAATCAATAAAATATAGTAAAAATTATAATCTAAATCATTAAGATATAATTTATTTGAATGAAACTTTATAGATATGCTGCATATATAACATTATTTACAATAATAACACAAAAGTATAATGTCCTTTTTTTTTTTCTATTGGTCAAAAGATATATGCAGTATCACTCATGCTCCATTGACTTCATTTGGAGACACTGGGCAATTAACACAGAACCTCTGTCCTCAGTTAAGTTGAGGATAAAATGTGTGCATCCATCAATTAAATGACAATAAATAACATATGAGGTTAGGTATAGCTTTATACAATAGATTTAATACTAAATAATTAATGCTCATAATAGTGTTAATAGTTTATTCAGCAAATGTTCTTTGATCATGTCTTCTGGGTCAGGCACTATTTTAGGTGCTAGACTCTGTTCTGCTCCCCACTCTGTCTCTGGTGAACCCTCTCGCCGCCCCACGCCTCTGGCCTGTATCCCAGCTTGTATGTATAAATAAATAAATCTTTAAAAAAAAACTTAAAAAAAGATAAATATATAAAATACATTATATATTTGATGGTGGTTAACCTTGCTGGCTTCTTGGTAGAAAAAGATCACTGAGCTTTAAACTAATTTCAAGTTTTATCAGGATTATAATGAGTGGGACACTCATTCTAATAAGAAAGATAAAGAATATAGAAGGGGCACAGTGGGAGGTGATGAGTATGAGTATTAGAATGGTTTGTGCACAGGACAGCAAATAGGTCAATATGATGGGAGAGAGGTGTATTAATAAAGGGACTGAGTAATGAGACTGTATATGGAAGACAGAGCCAGAGTAGCCAGCTATGGTCATTATATTGCCTATGATTAGAGGATAAAGAAATTAGTAAAGGAGTGTGGTAAGAAGAGTAACTTGGAAGTGATAGTTACAGGGAGGCACTTATATTTTGGAAAAAAAAGGAATTAAACTCAAAATTAATATATTTTTCAGGTGGGTTTCTGACTTTCCCAATTATCACCTTATAGGAATGGACACACTAACCCTCTAAAGAAAAGGTTGTTCACAGATAGTAAAACATTTGTTCAATGAATTAATGGATGGAAGGCTTTATTATTTCTCAGGGTGCTTTATAAATTATTATATATTGAGTGGATTGAAGCAACATCCATTTATTCTCTCAAATTTAATTTGTGTCCTCTTTTTATGATACACTTTTGCTTTTCATTCTTGCTGTTTAAAAAAAATGAGGGGAAGAAGTATTCTTTTTGGCTTACCTTAGATCACTTTGTTGACAAAGAAAAGATAGAGGAAAGTATTAAGGAAAAAGGAGAAATGTCAATTTAGGAAAGGAGAGGAAAAGAATCAGAAAATAGAAAACAGAGACCAGTGAATAGTTTTTGACATTATGTCAGAGGAGAGGTAATAAAAATCTAGATGGGTATGAAAGGAAGAAGGGATGTACTAAGGGATGTTTTAACGTGAAAATCAAAGTGTGATTCACCTATACATTTTCACTGTCAGGATTTAGAATATTAAATACTAGATTTATAAGATGATTCCGAGCACCTGGGCAATGAGAAAAATGTGGATATAAATCACAGAAATTAAGAGTTATGAATAGCAAAAAGAGTAAAGGAAAAGAAGACTGTTCAGTTTTAGTCACAAAATGACATTTTGTTGGGAGGAAAGAAATATACGAAGTTCTATTCTAACATCCACACTTTAGAAATCAGAAAGGTATTCAATGACCCTGAAAATGGTCATGCAATCTCATTCTCATGGCCCCAATGCAACACTTTTGATTGTAATCTAATATGCCTTTTTGTCAGACTACAGTTACTTTCCAATGTAGAGCTTGAAGTGAAAGAATATACCTCATAGATATTACAAATAAAGATTTAGAGATAGCACAGATGGTATTTGAGAAGATAACTTCTGTGTTGGCAAAAATTTGGATGTCATTAAATAGAGATAAATCTTTTGGAAGTTGAGATCTACAAGAGAAAATTAAGAGAGAAAGATAACCAACTAAAAGAAAAACCTTAGATAACGTATATTAGAAGTCAAAGGAGGAAGAATTAACGTTTATCTCAGACACAATTTAAAGGGATTGAAGACTTGATTATTATCATCTAGTTGAGTGTTTAACATGCAGTATTTAAGTGTAATGTTTTATGCAACTTTACCCAGGAATGGTAAAATATTCACCTTAAGACAAAGCTAATCTAATTTAGCTTTTAAAATTCCATTTTGTAAGTATGCTGAGACTAGCATTCTAAAATTAAGAAAGGTGTTAAGAAATAAAACATTACTCTTTGAATAAGACAGAAATTTCTTCTAAGTCTAAACTATTTAATGACAGTTTTTGAGATGAAGATAATTTGGTTGTTTATTAATAAGATGCAAGTTACTTCCCTAATGAACCATTTTAATCAGTGATCTATCAGTTAATCAGTGTTAATCAGCATTTCATTACTAAATAAGGACTTCATGATGAGGTGGACAAACTCATAGTGTTGCATAACTAATAAGCAGACAAAATTTTTTCAAAATGGTTTTCATTATTTAAGTCTATAATACTTGAAATTTGGGAAAAGAACATCTTTAAGTCAGCAGAATCCAGTGGCTTTATGAGAGAAGTCCAGCATTTATAATCAGCTTCTGAGATGTATGTAGTTACTGGTAATCATGCAGCTTCTCCATGTAAAAGAACCTGGAATAAATGGTGGTATTTTTTTATTGGAAGTAACAAGACAGAACTATCTCAGAGAATTGTTTTCTTATATTAGTTCATGTGACATTTTATTACCAATAAAATAATATTGCTTAAGTAACATCTTTAAAATGATCTGATTCTGGAGTTTTTTAAACTCAAAATTTTGTTTCTTTAAAGATTTATTGAAGCAACATTGCATCATAAAACAGTATTTTAAGTGTTCATTGTTGAATTAACATGTATGCATTACTTAAGTTCACCACTAAAAGTCCAAATTTATTCTTCATAATGCTGCGATAAAATGAAAAAGCTCTTGGAAAGCAGTCCTTCATTCCTTCCCTTTGTCTAGCACATCTAGAACATGGATTTGGCTTTCAGCTTTGTGTTATAAATGTTGGGTAGGTTATTTCTTCACAGGATTCCAACAAATTTGCCTGAAACTACCAGTTTGGTGAATTGTCCTATCGACACTTTCATTTCCAGCCCTGGACTTTTTGAACCTGAAAAACCAAGTATCAATCTTTGTCACATCACAAAGGGATTTAGAGGCAGGATGTGCTACAATTTCAAGACAAGTCACTGTATCTGTTCTCCTGTATGCCTGACTGACTTTCTCCTTGGTTAGTCGTTTTTCATTTATTTTTGCTCAGGGATCCTGACAGTTTTCAAAGCTTTTTCCTACTGTCCAGTATATTTTATGTTAAGTGATTTGCAACATTATTTTTTATACTGAAATTAATATATTACATGCTAAATTTTTTAAAAGTTCATATTAACTTAATGATGAAAGATCTTCCAAAGAAATATCATGTTTGCCATAGGTTTTTTCATACCCAAAGATCATAGGTATTTGAACTTTTTAGCCCTTCATTCTCAGAGATATTCTGAAGAGGATTTAGGGGAGCTTGGAGTGAAGGAGAAAGTTTTGTCCTGGATTTCAAAGGAAAAAAGTTGAAAAAAAATAAGAACAGCGGAAAAGAACTAACTTTTATTAACTTTCTGTAACAGGGCATCAATTATTTATGAAGACTATTTTTCTTTCTGGGAGAAAATATTTAATTCCCCACAGAAACAAAATACTAGTTCTCAAATGAAGATAGTCATAAATAAAAGTGAGACAGTGGATTATTTCTATAAAATACACTCTTAAAATACCAATAAATACCAGTTAACGCTTTTTAAACATGCGAATGGAAAACATTCAAGACAAAATAAGAAGGAAAAAAATTCCATACAAGTATGTTTAGTGGCATAATAACAATGAGAAATCCAATTAATTATAACCTGTTCTTCACAGTTAAAATGTCCCAGCACAGAAGTATACTTTTTTCCTTTGTAAATGCCATGTTTTACACAAATCAAAGAGATACTTGCTTAGGACACTCCTCAGAGCAGAATAAATAATAGATCTCATTGTTTGTACTGGCAACCTTACTGGGCAAACTTTAGACCTCGGAAGAATATTAAAACAATTCCTATCAGGAAATTTGAATTAGAGCAGTACACAGACGCTTTTGAGCACCGTCATAGCTCATTAAGAAAATTGTGCCTGGAGCTCTTCTCTCCAAGTACATATACATATGCAAGACTAAAATAATTATATTTTAAGATATTTTCCATGTTTAAATAACATTACTTTTTGAAACTAACTTTGATTGATCTTTAGCCAAAAAACCTGTAATTAAAATACCACAAAAATTTACTGATCTGAAGATAATATAAACATGAGACTTGGGACATATTTCATTAAGTTTGTATTGGTTCCCTGACATTTGATCATTAGATAATTTTATATACTATTTTATTCACTTTTTGTCAAAACACTTTTAAAACTTCATTTGAAAATAATTTTGTGTACAAATGAGGACAATTCCCTTCATTGCGTCCTTCTTACAAGATGTTCATATGTTAAGAAAATATAAAAATTCTGGGTAGTTACAAATGATGTTGTGGTTTATAATTTGTACTTGGTAAGAGATGTGAGGTAGTCAATACGAACTCGTGAAATTAATGCCATGAGAAAAATCATTTAAATATTCTATTTAATTCCTTACTCAGTGCTATAATAAACTAGCCCAATATTTATGTTCATTTTGGCAGATTTTATAAGAATCTGGAGAAATTCACCATTACACATATATTTTTAGTATTTTCTTAGTATTATCTTAAAGATAACAGTATCTCTAATGGAGATAATTGGAGATGAAAATTAAGTAATGTATTAGTTCTTGAAAAATCTGTATTGAAATAAGAACAGTGAAATATAACACAAACTTTCTTAAAAGCTATATGAGAAACTATAAAATTGTGATATCTTTCCAATAAAAATTAGTCTTCCTAATAAATCATTTTTAAATGACCACATAATAACATTGTGGACAAAAGATGAGAAAGTCATTTTCAAAAGAAATACAAATTGCCTAGTAAACAAAAGCATTAAATCTCATTAGTAATCAGAAAAACATCACTTGAGATATTTTCCAAAATATATTGGCAAAATAAAAATCAGCATAGTTATTATATGAGGAAATGAACATCTGTTGCAATGTGATACATGTATTCATTTAAATAAAAAGGTATTGACACTTCTAGGCTTGGACTACATGCATATTACCGCAAAGACTGGATGATTGTGGTGATGGATTAAGTTAGGAACGCTGCTTGTGGTCAGAGATGGTGCAGAGAGTGTGTTAGAGGTAAATGAAGAGAAGGTTTGAATGAAAATAAGAATTTGAGGGCCTCCCTGGTGGCGTAGCGGTTAGGCTCTGCACTGTGGAGCTGTTGGCAGCAGCGACGCGAGTTCAACACCAGGCTGGGGAGAGTCCCACATGGTGCAGCAGACCTCTCCTGCCTCGCCCGCTGCTCCCCTCAGCAGTGTATTTCTGATCTGCCTGTTCTGCTCCCCATTCTGTCTCTGGTGAACCTTCTCGCCGCCCCATGCCTGGCCTGCACCCCAGCTTAAATATATAAAGTTTAAAAAAAAAAGAATTTGAAAGATATGTTTCTTCTCTCTATTTTCTGTCTTCACGACCAAAAGTAAATAAATAAATAAATAAAAAAGAACAAGAAATTCAGCAGCTGCCATCATGATGAGTAAATATAGTACATGTCAGTCTGTTCATTGTACTGGAAATAGCCATTTCCAATAGATACAATAAGCTAAATACGATAAGTGTTGATTAATAGGAAGGAGCTAAACATGGTTTGGATGAAATAAATATTTTTTTTAGTTAAATAAATTAGAGCAACAGAATGAATAATATAGAAAACCTAGGTTTTTTCCCCATCAATTAAATATTTATTTTGCAAAATATGAGTTCAGCATGTCTTCATATATTTCAGAATCTCCATTAAGCAACAGGTCTTACAACCACTTCATTCATGAAATTAAGAAGGAACTTTGCTTATTTTATGTGGTAGCTATCTTCACAATTTCACAGTGTGCCAAAAGAGATGATGGATAAAACTCAAAAAAAGAGAGAAGTTCTGGAAAAAATATGAGAACTTTTAAATAAAATAGTTTACTGTTTTCTGAAACAGTCCACTAATCATGAATGAAAAACAGAAATCTCACTTGCTGAGAATCTGTCAGTGCTAAAAATTCATAGAGGAAAAGATGCAATGCCTACACTTGAGGAATTTATCCTCAATTTTTTTCTTCACTTATAATATGTAAGCATGAGTTGTCTGGTAGCTCCAAATTTTGGAGCAGAAAAAATATTCTGCTTATTAAATTCTACCCATTTGATAGGGTAACCAAGCTAATGATCCTATCATCTGAGTATACCATGTATACTGAAAGATTAGTGCACTAAAGAAACCAGTATATAATTTGTTTTGGTTTCTTTTGTTTTGGTTTCTTTTGAAGAGTCAACAGGATTTTTTTTTTAATATCAAATGTGTTAGTGGTCAAGAATAATAAGATTGCCAATATCACCTCTTCTCTAGTAGACATTAATATTTATCTCCATAGGATTTATGCATATTAGGTAAGGATTATTGAGCTCATTAGCTAGAACTGTTTTAAACTTAAATTTGCAAATAAATACTTTCAGTAGCATTAAATGATTTCCAATAAAATGTTTGAGATGTTAATGAAATCAACAATAAGGAGTTTGCAACTTTTATTATCAATAATAGAAGTGATTCATGATAGCCCCAGATAAATATGGTGTTCTTAACTATTTTCTGTAAACTTTGAAAATTATAGCCACAGTACTTTTTTCTTCTTTTTCTTCTTCTTTAGTTCTTTTTTTCTATTTCAAGCAGTATCATCCTGTAAAGGCTAGAGAAAAACGGCCTATCTTCTGGGTAGTTAAATTACATGTCAAACATTTCAGAGTTTAGAAGCAACTAATGAGGGTGTGATATTAAAATGTCAAACATGTACATACCAGTTTCTTCCTCTGCCTGACTTGGAAATCCTCTGCTAACAACTCTAATGACCTGTTTAGGTATCACCCCATTGTTCCCTGTCCTCAGTCATATTTAGTAATTACTTTCTCCTCAAGGCTGTGCTTTTCTTGAGGAAAGTAAATTTCCAAAAGAGTGTTAAGTTTAAATTAAATTCTGCTTATATTACAGCAAATATACATTAACAGAGTGAATCTGACAGTTTGTGGCTTTTCCCATTTATTTTCATCTCTACAAAGGGCTTTACAAAATATTCAAGTATATTTTTTGTTTCGGGAGGTTTTTCCTTAGAATGCTTTCTGACTGCCTTTGCATAATGCCTGAGATGATTTTCAACTGCCTGACATGTGTTATCCTTTTTGTTACTCAAATAGGAATGAGAGGGAAGAAGAAAAGATCTGTGTGAGCCAGTGCTGAGTAATTAAAAACAAAGTCCCTAATGCAGAGCTAGAACATTGAGATTTGAAGACCAAATATAATTTGGGAATTTTGTTATCAGTGACACTCCAAAGAAGAATGTAATATGATGTAATGTTTATAAAAAACACATTCTTTCCAAGTCTAGTATGTTCAAAGTGAATTTACATAATTTTTTGCTGTCATGAGGTATTCAATAGATTTCATACAGATCCATCACCAGGAAATGCTCCCTGAATAAGTGTAATCACTGAGTGAGCCAAAGTACATTATTCAGAATCTAAGAGTGACCGTAATTGCTTTGCTATTGTTTTTAAGTGCAAGATCAGTCTGCTATATGAGATAGTTATGGTATTAAAAACACTTTTGATAGGATGTTTGTCATTCTCAAGTATGTGTGGGTTGTTCTAAAGTCAGCCATTAGCCTCATTAAAAATAATTTGAAATTACTGTCAACACAGTAATTTTTAAAGGAGTTAGACTCCAACACGTGGAGTTTCTAAAGGAAGAATAAGGATAAGAGTCAAATGGCTAGTGTGTGGTCCATTCATTAAGTTGGTGAAATTGTGGCATTGTCAAATGTGTACTATGAGGTTAAGTATGTTTGTATTTCCCAAGACATCATTGGGTTAACAGTTTTCTTTATGATAAAATAAACAGAGCTGTGACTCTAAACCAAAGGAAGTAAATTATTAAGGAATTATAGAGAACTATGGTCCAGTACCAACTCTTGAACAATTAAAGCTCCCATCTTATATTTTCTCTCTTAAAGCCCAGTATAATATCTAATGGTTTTCACTGATGTCAGATATTCATTCATTCTTTAAAAAAATATTTTTGAGATACTCTTATGAGCAAAGCACTGGAGATTTAGACAAAATTAGATAAACAGAGCTCTAACAACTAACAATGAATTATACAAAGAAGTGGAGAGTGCTCTGAGTGTATCAGGGAGTTATTTAACTTAGTCAGGGGGTCAAGGAGGACATCTCTGTCTAAATGATATTTAACTTGAGATCTGAACAGTGAGTAACAGTGAAGAGAAATGGAGAGTGGAGATTAAGCAGATTAGGCCATGTGTGAGTGTGTTGTCTCCTTGGATACCTTCTTCTAGACAAATATTGTCTCTCAGATCCCTTGTTAAACTAAATCTTCTGTTATGCTACTGGGTTCTATTTGGATGTTGTACTTCTTCACTCCAGTTCATACCTCACTCCTATCAAGTATCAGGCCCTCTGGAAACCGCTGTCCTCATTCTAAGATTCTGAAACATCACTAAGGACCAATGTCTTGAGGAAAGGAGTGGAGAGCATCTCCATTGAATCTAACCAGAGAGAAACATGACAGTCTTCCCTGAGAGTCGTTTATGTTGGAATTTAGAAGATTCTTTCAAACATTTAGATTAGTAGATCCAATTCTGCAATAGAGAAAATGATAATGTATTAATTGGTCATTAATTTTATAAATAAACATAGATTTTACAAAAGAAAAGCTAGAAAAGAAAATAACACAGCAAAATGTATATACCTGAAGATTTGATGGTGTTATAAACCAATGTTACTTCAAAAAAATATATGGTAAAATGTAGAATAGACTTTTAGTGGTGAATTTATGTAAGTGTTGAATTTATATATATATATATATATATATATATATATATATGCACACACATACACATGTGTGTGTCTATATATATCATTACCTTGACATCAATATATATGTATGTAGAGAAATGTTGATTTATAAGGATTCACACTTAAGACATATATTATAATGCAATGTTGTTTCATTAAAAATAATTTAGAAGTAATTCAGAACAACAGCAAAGGCTCTGCTATTATTATTTAACAGCGGCTTCAACTTAGACCTGTATCATGTGTACCTGCACTGGGAGAATAAGGATAAATACTGACTTTGGTTCAATAGAAGTTTTTTTAGCAAGTCAGTCCCTGTTCTGTCTGTCTGATGACTCTCTTTCTCCTGTATGTTCTAATCAAAGACATAACTCACTTTCGCTCAAATAAAATGCTCCGCAGGTAAATCATGAGTGACAGCTTGACTTGAGTTCAATCCTGGTTCAATATTGCTCCACTAACATGTCAGTTATTAGAGAAGTCCTGTTGATCGATTTGTTCCATGTACACATTATTTTGATTCAGAATGATTTGAAGCATCAGAATTTCAAGTGCAATTATATTCTGCCTAAGTCAACAACTCTAGTATTCTCAGTCACCCACGTGAACGTGCATATTCCTTATCATGAGAATATTTTACTGATAAAATTTTTTCCTGATATGATCTTAGTTTCAGTAAAAATAATTTATCCACTTGAATCAGTATGAAAATTGTCCTCTTACACAAAAATTCATTACATATTCATCTGTGATTATCTACTCCTCTACACATAATTTGAATTAAATAATTAAAATATAACATAATTTAAATGTCTTATGATTAATCTCATGTATGATCATCATGGTTGGGCCCCATTTATGAGTAATAATAGTGTTGCTATATATTGTTTCTCTTTGAAAATCTAAAAATGGAAAACTTTAGACATACCCAAATGAATTATACAAAATGATAGTAATTGATCAGGAAATTCCACTGTTTAGTGGACAAAATTCCCTGCACACATGTGCTTTGAAAGAAGTGTTTCTTGAAGTGAACTGAATTATAAGAGTCTGGAAATTTATAGTTATTCTTTATAGTATGTAGTGTAGTATGGATCATTGTGTCATTGTGTATCAGTTTCATCATGAGTAATTACCACCAACTAGATCTATTAAAAATTATGTCATAAACTTTCCCATTACCCAACAATATTTTAATTAAAATTATGACAAAATGTGTTAATGGAAATATATGAAGACCAAATGATTTTGACTTATAAGAATGAACACCTGGATGCTAGCGAAAATTCTAAGTTCTTAAGCACACCGAAATCATTCAATTATTTGTTTGGAGGTATAATCATATTAACATAATCTGTTATATATTTTTTTAATTCAGAAAACATTCCTCTGTGTATTGTCAAAACAACCCAATTAACAAACACTCCTGTATAGTTAAAGTGTAATATGTTTTCTATATATTAGTATTATTTTGTTCTTACATGTGAGACAGAATAAAAATGACTGTTACTTTTTAATGATTTAAACAAATGTCTTTTTATCATTTTATCAAGATTATGGATTTTATATTTCCTTTACATAGCTCAACAATGCAAATATTGGGTTTGTAGATAAGAATTCAATTAGCATTTCAAAGGGCAAATTAATTCTCTCTCAGCTGCTTCTATTTCAGTCTACAAAGTAAAACTCAATTCCATAGTACAAAAAATGTTTTAATCGTACCAATCACTTTTCTCATAGTAAAACAACTCTGATCTTTTAAGCTCGATTTTTTTGAACTAAACTACTTTATTTTTTTATAATCAATCTTCTTTTAAAGGTTGCTCTGAGGGATTTTGGAGTTAATAGTTGAAGTACTTGGGACCATGCCTGGATAAATAATCAATACTGTATAAACAAAACAAGAGTTAGAAAATACCAACATTTTATTGACTCATTGTGATTATGCATGACTCCAAAATCATTGTGGAGAATCAGAGGTATAACAGCGGGGTGTGATCTTCCCCAGGAAATTTCAATATATGATGCTTTGTCAATGGTCAGTTTTAAAACCATAATAAAAATAAATGAAAGTTGGTCAGCTTTTTAACTATGACCATAGATTGACTAGTCTAAATAATAATTGACATGATATATGATAAAATACTCCTCTCTGCCCAGTTAGTCACTCACACAGTCTTGCCCCCTTTCCTATACATCTTCAAAAAATAATTGAAAAATAATATTTTTTGAATTATTAAAGGATGAAACTATTTTCAAGTGCCCAACATGCTTATAAGTCAGTGATTGATGACATTTATAAGATAGGCATTTCCCAGGTATATTTAAAGAATATATGACAAACAGAATAAAGCTATTTATCAGTAAATTATAATAATAACTCAGAATAATTAGAACCCTGGGTATTTTTTTTTTAATATAGCCCTTCTAATTGCTTATTTAATATCTTTTCCTTTAAACTGTAAGATTCATGAGGGCAGTGGTCTGCCTTGTTAATGAAGTCCTGATTCCTGGCATATGGTAACTGCAAGGATAAATTTTTCTTGAATGTCAAAGTCAATTGCTAGTGAGGCTTAAAAATTTCTTCTTTCTTCATAGTCTTACAACTGATATAGACTTTATTTTCTTAATATAACATGGAAAGAACTTCATGTGCTATAGACATGTGGAATGCAGTGGAATTAACAGCAATAATAATAATAACTAACATTTGTTGAGTTCTTACTATTTCTAGGAAGTATTCCATGCACATTACATGTCTAAACTTATTTAATCTTCACAGCTGTTATCCCCAATTTAAAAAAAAAATTCTTTCTTATGAGTGATCAATATTTTCATTGATGAAACATAAATACTATTATAGGGGAATATAAAAGTGTGTGATTCAGAGATAAAATGTATAGCAGAATATATTAAAGATAAAAGAAATCTATGTTAAAGGTCAAAAGAAAAACTATAAATAGTCATGAGCACTTAATGATTATGAAGATAGGCTGTAGTTATCCTGTCGTTTTTAATTTAGTTGTTATTTTGCTACTATATTTCCTTGTCTTTTTCTTATATTTCCCAAAAGACAACAGTGATGTTATTCTGAATCCATTATTTTTGAATTATTTATTTCTTAGAAAAAATACAGAAAAAGACTCTTCTAATGTCTCTGCACTGATATTATAAAACTGTAGACTGGTGGTTAAATTAGAATTTACAAACTTCAGGATCTTGGACAAGTAACTTTCTTTGCTGTACATGCCTAAACTTTTTTATCTATAAACTGGGGAGAAAAATAGTGTATTAATATGTGTATCAATTCATTGCAAATTACGCTTATTAACCATCACTGGTTAGTAGGAGTCTTTTCAAGTTGGTTTCTTTTGACGTATTGCTAGCAATATTTGATGGCTTCCTTGCTTTCTGCTATGACAAGTTCCAAGCTGGTCATTTATATTTCTTGACTCACAAATGAATCTTTTATATGTCTTTACTCACACAATGAACCATAGAATTCTGGTTCCTTTTAGTGGAGAATACAAGTTGAACCAGCAAGCTTTTATTATTTCCTGTGTTTAAGACATTTAGTTAGAATTTACAAAAATTACAAAGCTGCTCTAATTCAAAGAATTTATAATTATTTGATGATATTAAAATTAAATATAGCAAGGATTATGTTATAAAATAATTACATATCTTAAGTGTTCTATACAGGAGGGATTTCATTTGGGAATGGTACTTGTAACACGTTCAGAAAATAATTGCAGTTATAGTTAGAAAAAATAGAAGTTACTTTAAATTAGGCTGGTCAAAAAAATCTTATGGTTAAGAAGAGATCATTCTTGAAGGATAAGAGGTATTAAAAATGGAAGCAATAGGAAGAATAAAAATATTCCAGGCATATAAAATGGCAAAGAATACCAGGACCATGTTCTAGAGATTGGAAATAGTTTGGTGGGGTGAAGGAGTGGGTTGTGCAGACATTTGGATATATGAGTAGAGGAATGATGGTTTAGTGTGCATGTACACATATAGCTAGAAAATAATATTTAAGTTGTGTAGTGCATTGGAAAAAAAGGAATGATAGTGACTTTTCCTAATTGACTTACATTGGTCAGGACAGTTTGCTTCTTTCTCTGAAAAAAAGATTTCTTGTTAGCTCTCTAGGTTTGTGGGTTATATCTGTTCCTCCAGGTCATTCATGAGCCAGTTTCTTACTAAATCGTTGTTCCACCATCCTTAGGCCATTATTTTATCTTCCTGATCAAGACTGAGTCACTCCATATTTAAGTGCTAATAGCAGAAAACAAAGAATGTGGTGGAGACATTGATGATCTCTCAAGTCCCAAAGATGACTGGAGTTTCTCCCAATCGTACTCTATTGGTGAGAACTTGGTGATATGGCCGTCCATAACTATGAAGCAGCAATTTTGTATAGACATACTGGGTATTTGTGTGCCTGGTAATCATTAGGTTAATATAAAGCAGTTGAGGGGTAAAATCTAGTGGAGAGCTAATCCCTATCACACCGCTCTCTTGTCCTTCATACCATCCTGCTTTGTACATTTTCATATTTTTCCAAACTTTATTACCTTCAGCTGCTCCATTCATTTCCTTAATTAAAATGTCTCATTATCCTTCCTGCCCTGAATATTTTAAGTGAGTATATCAGTCAGGGGCCAGAAGCCACATCAGTAGTTGGAACATGGAAATTTTAATATAATGAATAACTAGTAGCAGAATATTAACCACTAAGACATAAAGAGACCTTCAAAGCATTCAAAAATGGCAAATACAGAAAACAACCTAATACCGCCAGGTTTGAGACAAAGTACCCAAGGAAGAAACACATTTGGAAGAACCCTTACTACCTACTTGCTACCTACAAATTATCAGAATGTGTTGGGGAAAGTGTGGCAATGACCACTGATGATAGGTTGTGTTGAGGTGATACAAATCAGGAATAGCTAACATGAAAGCACCTGTGTAGCTCCCAATGAAATTTACTGTACCCAGCAACTTACAAAACTTCTTAGGTAACACTGGTCAACAAATTTTTACAAAAGCCATATTACTGAAATAAAATTAGTCATTTCCTATCAATTTGTATGTGCTCAAAAAGAATATATCAGACAAATTCTAATTTTGGCTCTAGTTTTCTTTTGTAATCTGCAATAAATTGATGTTTACATCACAAAATGCATGCCAATAGTAATAGACCTACGGTTAATACCTGTAAAAAATCAAGTCATAGACTACTTCTTAGATTTCTTCGCTTGTCTCTTGTACAGCTGTTCAAGAATAGAATAGATAGAAGACGGTTTCCATTGTGAAAAACACAGCCTTACGACTCAGTTTCAAAGAGTCTAGAAATAGTCTCCCTTCTTGTGGGTCATGAGTGATTTCTAAGGCATTCATGAGGCCCTCAATATCAGAACAGAATACCAGAGTACTTTCCTTTCTGAAGAAAGGCTCCAACTGCTGGTGGAGCTTTTGATAGAAAGTAATTGTGACATCTTCTTCTAGAAGATTCCATTGTTGGAGTCTTGATCTTAGCAATTCTGCCTTGTTCTTAGATAAGTCCAAATCACGAACCAGATCATTTAGTTCTTCCTGTGTTAGTCTGTGTGGGGTTGATGATGCACCACAGCGAAAATCTGGATCACTGCATGTTCATGGAACAGGAGAACAGGTCAGCTCACCCTTGTCCTCATCAGATAAGTCAAGAGAATATTCTGCTGGAGGTTTTGGAATAGGAAGTTCCTCACCATGTGGAACAGGTGTCCACACAGACGAATGATTGGATAGACTATTCTCGACTTCTTTTGCGACTATTCTCGACTTCTTTTGCTTTGTTATTCTGCCGGAAAGAGGAAGAACCAAGCAGAAGGAACAGTCTTTTATGTGGTTGCTTTGCTCTCTCTACACCATGGGAACTGCCAATGGCATTGATGGTTTTTTGCCATTTAACCACTGTGAAAGCTGTGTTGTACATGTAGCACAGCATATATGCGGGGCCCAAGGCTTGTCTTGGTCACCAACCTTGCATCCCAAATAAAGATGATAAGCCTTCTTCACTTGAGAAGTGATACTTTTCTTCTGGTTGGCAAGTGTCACTTCCCCACAAATAGAGCAGACATTGTTCACACTATTAACGCATTTTCAAGGGCATTACTGTTCTGTATTGTGCTTAAATGGATAAAATAATAACAGTCCTATGGAACAGTAGCTTAAACTGTCTCACACAAAGTCTGAAATATTTTCAATGCTCACCCTTTCCAACAGGGTTTTCTCTAGTGCACTGCTGACGTCAGCTTACTTCAGCAGCCACAATCAACTCTGGATGAAGTGTACATGATGTTATTATGCAGTGCGATGCAATATTACATCATTCTAGGCTGAGTTAGGATGTTGTTGTAGTCCTACTGGATAAATTTATGCGGTGAAACATATAAAATGAATTATATAAAATATTTTCAAAACGAGGGCTAATAAAAAATTTTCAGGGTTATATTCATGTTCAGCACACAAAGATACCACAGATTAGAGCCTTTTAAGTTAGCAACAATCTCACTGGTGACCAATGTAACTTCTCTTAGGGATGCTGGTGAAACTTGTTGAAAATTGGGTACTGCTGGAATGCCTTCATTTCTTTAGTAGTCATACTCTAGAGAATTTTATATCACACTAGAAGCCAGACAAGAATCCCTTCTTCCTATAGTGTCTCTCTAGGACCTTCTATCAAAAAGGTTTAACGTCCTGCCAGGGGACAAAGGAGATGTGTCATAGGCTATAGCTGCAGTGCCATAAACCAGGACAAAGAAGATGGACTTGAAGATGAAAGGCTGTAATTGCATGCCTGGTGCAATGAGTGTGCTGTGAAATCATTATACAGTATGCTTGTGACATTAAGATCCCTCATTTTAGAAATGAATGAAATGAAAAATGTCATAGTTTTTCTCTCCATATAAACAAATAACACCCCCTCAAATTTAGTTACCTTCAGCTCATTAATAATCTTCAAGGTGCAAATTTCTTCTCCTTTTTAGACCAATGCTGTAATGATCTTCAACAAGTTCCTTTCCACTATATACAGTTATCATAAATGAAGATTTTTGTCAATTGACGAAACATAATGGAAGACTATAAGTCTTAGCAAAAAAATAATAATAGTAATAATTCATTTTTCCCACTTTCACACAAGGCAGAGTCTGTTTCATAGGATTGTGTATGACCATCTCCTCAGTGACCCTGTCATTATCGGTGTGAGTAGTGAGAAAACGAAAAACCAAAGCTGCAGATGTGTTCCTACAGCCATCTGGTTCCTTTGGAAGGTAATTTATTTGCCTAAAAATAATCACATGCATATGGCCTCCCTCCTCCCTTACCGAAACATACTCCTAAAACTGTTAACATTCGTTCCATTGAGTTTACTAAAAAAGCATTTCTCCTGTGCATATTGTTCTTTTGTTAATATTCATATGTGATATCTGAGGAAAAGAAGCAACACTCACACGTCCTAGGAAACAGGAAAAATCTGTTGATGAGATTTTTTTAAAAAATCAAAAGTGTTCTTTCGGGCATATTCAATCAGCGAGTTTGTGTTTTTTCTTTTAAGTAGCTGTAATAGTGTCACATTTTCAGTAGCAATTTACGTTTTGATTCCAAACTAATTCCTTCATATGCAGAGTTCTGAAAGGGAGATTTCCAATAGATTATGATCATCTTGGAAATTTTCTGGTTGTGCATAGCCCTGCAGCATTGGAAATTTGAATTTTTCAAGCATAGCATTTCCACCAAACATGTAGAGAATAACACAAGGCATGCACCATCCTTTTGTCATTTGGTGAATAGCTTTAAGGATGTGAGAATGAGGTTGTCCACTTCTCCAGTGATAAAATTGTGGAAGTCATATCGTTCCAGAATTTTCCACCAACAATCAGAAGACAATTTAATTTATGACCATAATATATTGTAATACTATGAAATAATGATGGTGAGCATGGAGGTAATACCCATGCACATTAGCTGATAATCTTCAGTTAATGGAGAGCTTGAGTGGTCTTGCCCATGAGCATGCTTCAGCGTATGTGGGACCGTCCCTGAGCCAGGTTCTGTTCTTGGATAGGTTATTCTCCAATCTCCTAAAGTTGAAAGATCTGACATATTAAATTCCTAACATATTACCTGTGTTCTAAGTATAAGCTAGTTCTGTTAGTAAAATTGGTTTAAACAGGAAACTATTGATTTTATGCCAGTCTTCATAATTTTACCTGACTTACTCATACCCTAAATTATAAAGATGACACTCTTCTTTCATTTTTAACTTGTCAAAGTGGTTTCAAATAGCCTCGAAGTAAGAGCAAAGTGGAGAAACAGCTGTCCCTTGTTATTTTGTTTCCTGAATACAAATAGTCTTAAATTGCTGTAAATGGAAAGGCTGGAATGAATTCAAACAAAGCTTGTTTAAATACACTCAGTCTGATGTTTGTGTGTTGGAACCTTTGGAGAGGGCAGACCTAGAAAATGCTACACATTAACTTGTCGCACTTGACAATATACGGTTATGGCTTCTCTTTTGTTTGCTTGGTAGAGTTGCTTTGGTGTTGTTCAGAAATTTTGGGGACAGTAAATCACAAGAGCTTTGAGAGATAGCTGATCAGCAGCATTAACTCCTTGGGCATTTAGTGCGAATTTTCTTTAACTCCTCTTAGGAAAACAAAAGCCCTTTTGGACTTCCACAGTGAACTGAATTCAGGCATGTATTTCCGATTTTTGTAACATGTCAGGAAAGGAATGAATGAATACATGCAGTCTTTGTTCTTGGCTTTTGAACTCTTGCCATTTGAGAAGTGAGTCTATATATAAAGGCCAAAAGAAGGTGATTCGTTTGTTTTCCTTCCATAACCCATTAAAGGTAAAACCCTACTCCCAAAATGTTCCTAAATAGAGCTCTACTCCACACTTCATTGACTATGTGGGATCAGAAAGACTGTCTAATGAATTCCTTCTGTGTATGAGGAAACATCGCAAAATGTTTAAGAAACTTAGCCAAGGTCACAAAGCTCACGTTTAGTGGCACACTCATGAATAAAGCTTTGGTGTTCAGAGTGTTTTTTTATCATAAAACCACTTTCACAATTAGTTTAAGGATTTTTTTCTAACTATAGTGCACTAGTCCACAGAGTAAGAGGAGTATATAAACTGTTTGCTAAGCCATTCATCAGCTTCCTCCAAATTCCTTACTACACTGTTACATCACATGGCAGATTTCCCACAAACTCAGGACCTAGATTATAATGTAGGAACTCAGTTAAAAAAAAAAAAAAAGTTATGCTCAGCCTTTTGAAGTTAAAGCTGCTGTGATTTTACTACCTCACATATTACTGAAAGATTATAAAGTGTCAGTGTCAATCAAGCAAAAGGGAGGTAAAGACTGAAGACTGTTAACAAGTTAGACTTATTTAGTGGAGAAAGTAATAATAAACTGTGATTTAAGGGTCTTAAAGTGTTGTAGATAAGAGTCAACTGTTCTCTGCTCTCTGCACAACTCCAGACTGGGAGATAAAGTAAAATTATTTTATTAGAAGTGGTAAAGGGCTCTATTGAACGCAACAAGCTGAATGCAAATTGAACTATCTGGCCTCATGTCTTAGCCTTAGCTTTGCTTTGGGTGAATGGATAAATCTCTCTGAGTCTCGGTTTCCAATTCACTATGTGACTATGAGGACTAAATGAAATATTATGTAAAATTCCTATCTAGTAGAAGATTGCCTATAGTAGGCACTCAATACATGATTTTCATTTTTATTCTATTAACATATATTATCACATGTTTCTTCTTCTTTACCTTTAATGGGTACCCTGATCTAATCTTCTTTTCCCACAGTACAGTACTGGACACATCCTCTCAAAAATCTGCTACATTGGTATACTGTGCTTTTTCAGGTTTTATTTTAGCTGAGCCCCCTGCAATATTTAATGGCACTTCTTCCATCCTTCTACAATGTTCTCCTTTTTTTTTATTTAAGAGATTGATTTATTTATGCATACAAGCTGGGAACAGGCCAGAGGCATGGGTTGGTGAGAGGGTTCACCAGAGACAGAGTGGGGAGCAGAACAGGGAGATCGACGGAAATACACTGCTGAGGGGAGCAGAGCGGGTGAGGCAGGAGAGGCAGGAGACGTCTGCCGCGCCATGTGGGAATCGAACTCGCGTTGCCATTGCCGAGAGCTGCACAGCGCAGCGCTTAACCGCTGCGCCACCAGGGAGGCCCTACAATGTTCTCCTTAACAGAAATTACTCGAAATGTTTTCCCTCATTCTCCTACTGTACCAAATTCCTCTGAGTTCTAACATTCTTTCCCCTCCACCATTCTCAGTCATCATTATTTTCACATAAATCAAGTAACTTTAAGAGATACAATTACTTCTACAGTCCTGGCTTCTCTCTCCACAAGTCCCATCCAGAATTCCCAACAATTTGCAGAATAATCTGTCCCTTCTGCATGTTCTTCTTAATGCATTTGCTTTTCTTGATTATTACAAGAAATATCTGTGTATTTGACAACCTGGGTCATTGTAACATTCATTTCTCTTTCATCCTCATAATGGATTAGCCTCTATCAGTTCTATCATTACCTCAGAATGTCTATTATATGCATTCGCTAGTTTCCAAGTTTACCAAAATTGTCCAACTCTCTTTGCAGAGGGCTCTTCTATAGCTAGTTGTGTTTTGTTCTTTTCATATCTAGCTTTCAAAATTCCAACAGAAGATCCTCTTTAAAGAAAAATCTAATAGTATCTCCCACTCAAAATGTTTGCCCCATACTGCTTATATAATAAAATATAATGTTTAGCATTTTCCACAATCTGGATTTAGTCACATCCAAAATCCTGTAAAGAATCCAAGAATTTTCAAGAATTTTCTCTCCTGCATGACTTTTTCTTTTTTTTAAATATTTATTTATTTATGCATACAAGCTGGGATACAGGCCAGAGGCGTGGGGTGGTGAGAGGGTTCACCAGAGACAGAGTAGGGAGAAGAACAGGCAGATCAACGGAAATGCACTGCTGAGGGGAGCAGCAGGCGAGGCAGGAGAGGTCTGTCTACCATTTGAGAATCTCCCCAGCCAGGCATGGAAGTAGCGTCACCGCTGCTGACAGCTCCACAGTGCAGTGCTTAACTGCTGCACCACCAGGGAGGCCCTTCACGACTTTTTCATACTGTTTCTTTTTTCCTTTTATTAATTCTACTCATACTTCACAGTATATGAAAGTCATACTCCAGGTAGATTTACTTTCATTATCTTAAAGCCATTTTTCTTTCTAGCACTCATCACAGTGCTCCCGGGTCTTTGTCTTAGATAGGGGACCCAATTGTTATAAAGTATGTACAAAATAACACCTAGAGATATAGTATCTATCTGTACAAATCAAATCATTACATCGTACTTGAATTAACTTTACAACTGTTAATTATAATGAAATAAAACTAAATTAAACAGAAAAAAAAAGTCCTAGCAGGTCAATAAGAATCTGGGAATTTTTTAACAATTATGGAGCTTTTTCTTCTTGCTATGGGGTATGAAATATAATGAATATTTTCAAATAAAATATGCAATATTGTAATCTTATGAGTCCAATTATCTATTTAAAGTACATTGAAAACACATTTGCTGATTTTAACAAATCTACAAGGCAGGCTTAGCACATAAACAATATGGATTATTGTGAAAAATCTACTAGAATATCAAAAGGTGTGAATTTGTATAGGTTTTTATTTTTAGGCATAACATTACATAAAATGTTTCTTTTAAAGTGAGAAAATGAGAGCTACTTCTTCTAAAATTATCTGTGATATTAAATGCATCAGATTTTTGCCAAGACTTGACTCATAGGAGATCATTGCAGGTATTTGTGCCTGGTTTATAAATTTGTGTGGTCTATATTCAGTCTCCCCTTTTTTAGCATGCATTTATCTGTGAGGCAAAAATTATTAATATATTTTCAAATTATTCTCTTAAAACACTACAAATAAGAAAAACTATTGTTATTACGTTCTGAGTAATATTCAATAGAAATTCCAGTATAAAGTGCCTTAAAACTTTTAGAGGATATATTGGATCAGATTGGCAAAATTACCTAAACTTTGTGTTTAACTTAGCACCAGCTTTGCATCCAGGAGAATATCATGTGCTGACTGACAGAGGGCAGGAATACAGAAATTTACCAGAATAGGGCCTCCCCGGTGGCACAGCGGTTAAGCACTGCACTGTGGAGCTGTCGGCAGCGGCGACGCAAGTTCGACGCCCGGCCAGGGAGATTCCCACATGGCGCGGCAGACCTCTCCCTGCCTCGCCCACTGCTCCCCTCAGCAGTGTATTTCTGATCTGCCTGTTCTGCTCCCCACTCTGTCACTGGTGAACCCTCTCGCTGCCCCACGCCTCTGGCCTGTACCCCAGCTTGTATGTATAAATAAAAAATAAATCTTAAAAAAAAAAAAAAGAAATTTACCAGAATAGAAAATAGTTCATATTTGCTCAACAGTCAAAGCAATCTATGAAACAGAGGGAGAAAGGAAAAATCAATTCCTTCCAAACTGCATAATTGCTGTATGTGGGGAAGGGTAAAATGGATAAAATGAATGTTGGAAGACAAGTACAATGGCCACCAATAAGATTAATTAATAACTCTGGCTTCATTTAATGCTTTCACTCTGAAATGTTCTACATAAGACTGTAAAGAAATTTAAAACAAATCAATGAATTAATTAAAGTACTTCCATGTTCTGTCCAAAGAAAGTAAAGACTTATTGAACTAATTTTCAATTTAATGTGTCTCTAAATAAGCATAGATTTTGAGGATTGTTGGATATTATGCCAGACTATTTCCTGCTCTCTGCTAAAATCAATATGAAGTTATAGAACAGTTATTAATGACAAGGATTATGGAATTTATATGTCTTGGTCTATGCCCTTAAAAAATTAACAACTTTGGTTGTGGAAACAACACCCAAACACATAAAGTAATTAAAAACTGACATTCAATACATAGCAGCGTTCTGTATAGAACTATGATAGAAGATAGATGCTGCCTCAAAAATAAAAAAAAAATGAAGTTTTTGACCAGAGGTAATAGAGATACACTTCTAGAAACTGAGATGACCCTAAAAGGGTTTTACAATTTGAATAATTAGAAAATGGCAAAATAATCCATTCAAGTTAATAAAGAAAAGAAACAGAGAAAAAGCAAGTATAGATGATTTGGGGAGGTATTTATAATCCTGGGCATGACACTTGTTTCAGAGATCAAGAAAATGGGATGTCATTCCTCAATGTTGAGATTTTATAGTTGAAATGAAGATATATCTAAAATCCTTTCATGAGGACAGGTTTCAGAAGTAAAAAAATTGAGTCTTCATCTGATCATTCAGTCTTCATCTGATCTTTTAAAAACTTATTTTAGATTCACAAATTTCAGCACAGTAAAAACAAAAGGATAGGCTAAGTTTCCATTTTCAGGAGAAAACTCATGTAATGTAAATCCAGTGCGACTGAGCAGGGTAAATGCAAGGGTCATAGACAAAATCTGTTTCGGGGGGCCTCCATGGTGGCCTAAAGGTCAATCCTTCTACCATGACAGCCCACTGCTGAGGCCTTATTACAATATCCTGCCAGGGAGCTGATCCACATATACAGCAGACCTCTCCTGTCTCACCCACTGCTCCCCTCGGCAGTGTATTTCAGTAGATTCATCTGTTCTGCTCCCCACTCTGTCTCTGGTGAATCCTCTCACCTCCCACCCCCACCTCTGGCCGACACTCCAGTTCTTCTATGCAAAAATAAATAAATAAAATCTAAAACAATTTTTAAAAATAATGAATAAATTTATTTTAAAAATCTGTTTCAGGATGAAGATACAAAGAGTTGTGATTAGTACTTTTTAACTTTTCCAAATAATGAAAACTTGAGCTAATAAGTTATTGTTTGAAATTTTAGTTTTTTCATTTTGTAAAATGAAAGAAGGAAGTTCAAATTCTTATTAGGAATGAATACATAGTCTGCAGATGGCAAATATGTCTACAATAGAATTTTCTTTATTATTTTCCTTTTCTATGATAGCTCTCCCCTTTGTGTTCACTACCTTTGCTCAATTAAGCTGTTGTTTATAAATTCATTATTCTTTATCTAAAGAATAGATTGTTTTCATCTGGAGTTGACATTCTAAAATCCAAGATCATACAGGAAGTCTTCTGGAAATAGTATGAGTAGGCACTGGAGATTTTTGAATTTGATACCAATGAGACAGAGCACCTCAAAGAGAGTTCTGGAACCACTCTGCTCCATTTGATAAAATCTTAATATAAACTGTCTTAAATCCTATATTTAGTAATGATGATACCACTTGAGGATTGCTTTTAATTATTTCTTGTACTCAGTAAATATTTATTTGAACAAGGACTATAGTCATTCAGAATATATTTTTATATGAGTGAAAGAATGAATTTGAAGATATTGCTAATACATTATATATGAACAAACTTCAGTGGGAATTCCCTATATGATCTTCCATTGTGCTATTGATTAAAACTTACTTTAATACTTTCCTAATAGTTAAATATTATATTTTTTTCATAAATAAGATAGTGAGTGTATTTCCATTGTCATATTCAATTGAAAAAAATCCTCTTCCACCACCACCATTTAGCGTCCTTAAGATTCTTGATTTTTGCATTTTTATGAGTGAACTGTTATCCTCATATATGGGCCTTTTGATCATTTTAAACTATGTATTAATTTGTTAGTTTGTTTAGAATCTTAAACTTGGGGGTAAATTGGGGTGTGTAAAATATAGTTTCTTATTTTAATAGTTCAATTTTGTTGCCTTTGTTTTTAGTGTTCTATAATTTGAAGCATTTCCCCCAACTACATATGCAGTGTTCTTAAGAATAAAGAGGTAGTAGTCCTTTACCTAATGAACTGTTTTATTAAACTATGTAATATTACTTCTCATCAGCTGGGTTATACTGAAGAAGTTCATTAATATTCGTTTCTTCATGTGTAAAATATGGCAGATAAAAATAGTACCTCTGATTGGAACTTTGTGAGAATTTTATTTCACACCTAGTTCATATGAAAGAGGTAGAACTGTCACTTGGTATATACCTAATAACCCTGAGCTATTATCAGTTTGTAAAAATAGTAAGCTAAGATTATTTCTTAAATCTTGGATATTCTGCTTTTCTGCAACTGGAAGTCATGATGCACACAATCTAGATATCCCTTAAAGTAGAATCCTCTACAAAGACATATGACATCATTAATACACAGAAATTGCAGAGCACAGGAAAGTAGCTATTCAAATTAGTACTTTCTAAAGTAAAAAAATGGGAAAAAACCTCATAATAAGAATTCTCCAAAAGCAAAAAGGATTTAAATATGGAGAATTAAAATGCAAATTGCACAACAACTTTTTTTTTTTTTTAAGATTTTATTTTATTTATACATACAAGCTGGGGTACAGGCCAGAGGCGTGGGGCGGCGAGAGGGTTCACCAGAGACAGAGTGGGGAGCAGAACAGGCAGATCAGAAGTACACTGCTGAGGGGAGCAGCAGGTGAGGCAGGAGAGGTCTGCCACACCATGTAGGATTCTCCCTGGCTGGGCATCGAACTCGCGTTGCCGCTGCCGACAGCTCCACAGCGCAGCGCTTAACCGCTGCGCCACCGGGGAGACCCAACAACTTTTTTTTTTATGAGACAATATAGTAAGCACTGTAGAAAATCAGTGAGATATAAGCCTTGGACCCATCCAGGAAAGAATTTCAAGTCTAGGTGAAATAAGGCACACAGGAGGAGAAAACTAAGCATTCATTGTGTTAACAGTGCATGGAAATTTTACTGATTACCAGCACTATGCATCAATATTTATTATTAAATTTGAACAGAGGAGATGCCATCATAGTTTGAATATAGTAAAAGGGCACTGCAGAGGATCTGAAGAAGAATTTGGGTTTGAGAATAGGTAAGATTCCAGAAAGAAGGGAAAAGAGGTAGTTAGGAAGAGATGGGTACTGGTGTTCCACTCGGGGGAGAGAAGATAATGAAACCTCAATACACCCACACCCAGTGAACCTATTGCCCTAAACAATATATGGTGTTGTAAAGCAATGTTAGCTCAAGCAAAAAAAAAAAAAAGTTACAGAAAAAATATTAAGTGCTATTTACAATTGAAAAAAAAAATCAGTACTCTTTAAACACACATCCAAACAAACAAGAATAAAGGTGTCTAGCTCGAGGAAAGCGTTTGTAGCTGGTGATGTTGGAGAATAGTGCTGATCCAGATTCTGAGGGATTGGTACTTTTGTTCTGCAGACAAGCACACTAATTAACTTAATGTAGTATATACACATGTTGATGGTTAATGATGCACACCTGAATCTTAAAAATGTTATAATGCAGTTACTTCAATAAAAAATAAATTTTGAAGTAGGAAAAAGTCATCGCTCATAGTCCCTGAGTTACAAGCATACAGAGTTCTTGATTAATGTCTTGCTACAATAAGCAAAAGACTGTAATTTAGTTAGAGCTCAAATATTTCAAGGGAAATCAGGAGATGAGGGTACAGGATTTTGACTGCCCCGGGTAAAGGAGGGGTAGGACTTGTAAGACAGTACTCATAATGAAAATGCTTGTTGCAACCTTCCATTGGTTTTGGGACTCTCTAAGAAAACAAACTCCAAATATTTTTTCTACCTATATGACACCGCCTCAAGATTCTAAGCCCCTGGACAGAATAGAATGGACCAAACAGAATGATGGACCAAACCCAAGCCACATATCCCCATCCTGACTATAATCTGAGAGGTAAGTTTAGGCTCTGATCCTTTCTGTTATGGTAGTCAAAGGATTCCCACAATTCCAAAACTACACCGGTGAGACAGAATACTCCAAAGAGAAGTGTGTGATTAGTAACAACAGAGAGGTGATGTAGACCAGATAATCAAACAAAGAAAATGTCTACAGGGCCTCCCTGGTAGCACGGGGATTAAAGTCTCAGCACTACCAACCTATCTCCAGCCACTGCAGCACTCGTTGATCCCTGGGCAAGGAGCTGACCCACATGGTGCAGCAGACCTCTCCTGTCTCGCCCGCTGCTCCCCTCAGCAGTGTATTTCAGTAGATCTGCCTGTTCTGCTCCCCACTCTGTCTCTGCTGAATCCTCTCACATCCTGAACCTCTGGCCTACACCCCCGTTCCTGTATGCATAAATATATTAAATAAATCTTTAAAAAAGAAAGGAAAATGCTTACAACAAAATAGAAATGAGATGTTAGAGAACCAACATCCTTTAGCTCATTCAAGAGCCAATGAATCAGAAAAGAACCAGGTAGATGTAATTCTAGACAGACTAGCCTAGATATGTGCTGAGAACTTTCTAGACCCCAGGACACATTTGACTCCAGATGAACAACAGAGCATCTGATTCCACACACAGATTTCAAGCATTTTTCTCTGCATTTTTAATATCCCTAAAATTTGATCTCTGCATGTAAGCCAAAACCACAACTGTAAAAGAAAGAGCAAGAGTAAAGATATGGAATATGTAGTTGTTAAAAAACTGCTCAGCAAACTGGACAGTGTTCATAAGATTTGTTTGGGCGAAGGCTGGTAAATTGCTTTTTTTTGAAAGAGAGAGAACATTAACAATTCTGTCATTCCTGTCTTCTCTTTTTACTGTACATGTAATAAATCCAATTTCATCATTCTTAAAAGTGCTAATAAAAGATAAATGGTAGTTTTATAAAAAGGCACCACTATTAGTAACAAATGACAGAAATGGCCATTGGTGTTTTTTTCACGTCACCTAATTCAGCCTATATGAGCAAAGGGTAGATTTATTAGATGTTTCTAAATACTCAGAAGGAAGGACCTCATACATAAATCTAAAAATATTTTCTTAAGGATAATTAAAAGTACAATTCAATACATATTTGTGTCTGGCAGCTACTGAAGCAGAAGTTGTCTTCTTGCTGCAGCTGATGCCTCTCAGACTCCACGGCGCAGCCTGCACCAGCTGAAGTCTGTCAACAGGGAGACCAGCATAAGGGCAATATGATAGTCAAAACAGGATGAAACCATAGTCTAAACAAGATGACATGAGCATTTGTGCAATTAACAGCATCAGCAAAAGGAGAGCTGTGTTTGGAATAGTCTGCCAGAAATCCAAAAAAGGCAGAATGCTTATTTTGCCACAATAATGTTATGTTATATCTGGTTAAATAGAATCAATGGCTTGACAGAAAACACTGGGAGCGGAGCAGCAAGGAGTAGAAACTGAGGACAAAGACAAAAGACTGCAAAGCTTACGGTGGCTGTTGCCGTTGTAAGCAGAGCTGTCCTCAAACCTAATATTCAACCTTTTACTCATTGATGGCTATGGGCAGAGACTACCTATTGTTAGCACTCTCAGACATCCTACTGGCTTTTCAATATTCATTATGTGGTTTCATTTTTAAAACATGTATGTTCCACATTCTTAATCCCATTACACAGATGACAAAACTATAGGGGATAGTTCTGAACATACAGGGAATAGTTTCAAATCTCATTTTAGTGAAAGAGCAAGAACTGTGAGTTTACATAAATCTAAGCTAAAATACAATTTCTGCTTTCCATGAAGTCTAAGCATTTTATTTCGGAAGACCACTTCATTTGTTTTATACTTAATTATCCTTTTGTAAAATATAACCGTGGGCTATATAGGAAGGATAAGTAAGAATATCTACTGCTTCTCCATAATACTTTGATACAAAGTTGATATTCAATAAAGGGTAGAATCAATATTATTATTAGTAGTAGTAACAACAAAATTTGCCGTATAATCATTTCTCATTCATGTAATTTTCACAAAAACTCAGATTTTTAAGAGTGCTAATAATTTCAACTAGTAAATTTGGTAGCTAATGAGAGACAAACAAAGTACTAAGGATCTTCTGTGTGTTATCTCGTTTCATTGCCCCAGCTTATATGAGTGAATTATTATCCCATTTAACTACTCAAGGAGAAGAGGCTCATGGAGAACTTAATCATACAGGTAATAATTTTACCTCAGAGCTTCTCATTCTTCAATATAATGCTCATTCCACTACTTCATCCTTTCCAAAGATTTAAAGATAACAAAAGTAAATAGGATTGCTTACTTCTAATCTAACAAGCTGAAGGTGAGTCAATCTTTATTGCATTTTCATGTGAGTCATATAAAAGTATCTTACAATCATTTTATTTGTTTTTTAAATGTCATTAATCACAGCCTTCATTCACAATTCTGTCCTTAGTGATGATATGTTGAGTTATATATTTTTAAGAATAGCATTTTTATTATAGGAGGTATTCAAAATCTTCCAGAAGAAGCTTTGAGAAGAGTTATATTACTCAAAATAGATTACTAGAGCTAGCATAGTGCAATACATTACTAGTATAGCACATGCTCTATGAGTATTAATAAGAAATCTAGAGCATTACTACCTCTTAACATAATTCAGGGCTGGTGACCTCTGTATTTGGTGCCTTTTCCTATAGCTCAATTTCCTTAACTACTTCTTGAAGATATAGTCATAATTTCTACCACATGAAATTTGCAAGATTTTTACATCAAAACTTTGAGGTAGTTTAAAGGTTGGGTGAAATATCTTTCCTCTGTGTGCTCCTAAATCTTGTTGCTATTCAAAAATGCACATCAATCTGGTGGCTTATTAGTAATGCAGAATCTGGGGTTCCACCCCACACCCACTGAACTAAGATCTGCATTTTAATACAAGATCACCAGGTAATTTGTCTGTACATGAATGTTTTAGAAACTTTGTTCTAAAAACCACAAGAAGTAAAAAGCTATGATTTTGCTGGACATAGCTTTCATATGTGGTGAAATAAGAAGATACTACCCTGATTTTGTAGAGAGAAGAGTCTGATTGTAGGAGAACAAAAAAACTAGTATCCTTTTAGGTACAGAAAATAAGGTTGACTGTTGAATTATACTGTCATTAAATATTAGGATTCTAAATTCAATGATTTTAGGTTTAGCGACTTGGTGATGTCAATCTCCTTAGAAGCATTTGGTTCCTTGTTGCTAAGGGACTGTGTTATCAGTTTTTTTGTTTCCCCAAACAGTTACATTATTTAAACAAATAGCATGTTTGTGTTTGAAATGCTTCCTGCAACATTGTTACAATTGAGTAAATATGAGTTGATTTTGATGCCACAGCTTGAATGATAGTATAATCTATTGGGAATAGAATATGGTTTTCTAATCTTCCTGAACAGATTTCACATTACTGAGCAATCTTAATATACATTCTTCTGGATCAGTGAGAGTTTCACATCAATAAATCAGAATATATAGAAAGAGCTATGTATGTAGTAAACCACATATGCAAATTAAACGATTTAATCAAGAGCAATGCTTTCTCACATCAAGCTGTGAGTTTTATATCATGGAGCAGTAGTAAGTGAAAACCATGATTAGTTTCTTTTTTTAAATTCTCTATTTTAACAATATATAATAATCCCCTGCCTTTTCCTCAGTGATTTTCCTTCTAATCTCACTTATAAGCTTACTATACCGAAATTTAATTCCTTACATGTGTATTCAAAATATTACTTGGGGCTCCATTTGCATTTACTTTGTAAATGATCTGTGTAAGTGATCTGTGTTTCTGAAAAGTAGTGGTCACCATTAATTTGTACAGGATTCTATTTTCCTATCTCAGCATTCAGTCCAGCAGTTTGTCTTTTCCACTGTCTACTAACTTCTAAGTCTATAGGAGAAATAATGACCTAGCTCTTTATAAACTGTAAAATAAAGATTTACTTACTACATTAGAAAAATAAACAGAGTAGTGATTACAAGCTAGTGAAAACAATGAATTGGGGAAAGCAGGTAATAAAAAGTGGAAGAGACCTACTGCTAATCCAGGAATGCTCTTGTAAAGATTGTTTAGACAATATCCAAACTATTTTTAGCCTGGTCCTTATCTAAACATATTCAAATTGGTTAAAATGTAATATTTTTCTTTCAACTTACAAAATCAAAAATTCCATAACCTGCCACAACCTAAAAAATCTCAAAACAGAAGTTAAATGTCCATAGCTAACCAAATATAAACTCTGGATAGCAATTTTAAAACATGTTCTTCTCATTTATGTTCCAGAAAGTCATTCTTTTTTTTTGAGTAGATTTTTTAAAAATTCAGATACAATTTAACATCTTAAAGAATTTGTTATCTAAGTCCTTTCAATTTTTAAACCCTCCCAAATTCTAGGAAATGTGAATTTGAAAAACTGCTTTTACCTTCATAAATTTATTTTCAACACCAATGTTAGTATAATCATTTAAAAATTTCTATGCATTTTTACATAAACTATCCCAATTTTTTGTATTGAATTGAATAAAGATGATTATCACTCTGGCTTTCTAGTCAGATACATAGATACAGCGTGGCTAACCCAGGATCTCCGAGTTAGGAGGTATGGACCTTGGATTCAATGCCAGATCTCTTGTCATAAATCCTTTGTCCATACACCATCCTGATCTTAGTTCCTTCAAACAGTATATCTTCTGTTCCCTTTAAGCCTTGCAGTACATATTTGACTTTTTAACTCCTTTCTGTAGTATCTTTAGATCTTTAATAATGTCTATATATACACAGAATTTCCTCACTTGTAATTCTTTTGATCAACATGATAACCTTTACTTGTTCTCTTAAATGTCATCCTATTCTAAAATCTTTTGGAAATTTCCTAAATTTATTTAATATTCTCATTCTTTTCCTCTGAAGTGCTGGAGATGTCACTCTGCACAACATATCTGCAAAATTAATGATCATATTCACAATTCAATCAACAAAGTCACTGATTAAAAAGCTCAACAAAAGTTCTAAACCAATCACTGGACAACATTTTTAATGTCACCTGCACTTGACAATGGCCTGTCCAATAAAACTCACTGACTATAATCCTATAGCACCGTGCTGTAACCTAATCATGGTTGAAACAAGACAATATATCTCAATCTATTGATGACTTTTGGCATGTGCTACAAAACCAAATCCTCTGTGAAATAAAACTGTACTAGATCTATTGCTTTCCCTTGACTGGTCAAGTCTGTCATTCCGTTATAGATATTATTGATCATAAAGATATATACTGACTAGAGATTAACACAGTAGATACTCCACTACACTAATTAACAAAATAGTTATTATCTACAAATATTATCATCCCTGAAAAGATGATTTGCATAGATTTTTCAGAGCTTCTTGAAATGAATGTTATTCTGCCCATCAAATTTCGCTATACAGATATTCTTACCATTTGTACTAGTGAATTGTGTTGACAATTTGCATATGGTGTGACTCGGCCCGCGAGTCCAGATCAACGTTGCACCTGAGGAGGAAGCAGGGAGCAAGGGACAGGGGTACGCGAGAAAATGGAGACAAGACAGGAGGTCTGATCAAGTCTCGTTTATCGTTCCGGGCAAAGAGCATATATAGGATGCAAGTCACGGTGGAGGTTACATTAGGTGACGCAGGGTGGTTCGAGGTCGGGGATTCAATGAGAGCGCGGCACGGGAAGCAATGGGACGGTCCTGCTGACCTCAGTTTGGGAAAAATGTACATGGAACGGGAAAACAGAAATCTAAGGCATCCTCATCGAAACCTAACCTTATATGGGCAACTGAGGCAATTAGGGCCATAACTCACCGCTAGGGGCCATCTTGTCCGATGGTTCCTGACAATGGTGAACATCACAACATACTTAAAAATTAAAAACTTGAAAAATGAGTGAATTTCTGAAGTTTCACTCTTATAACTCTAAATGATAGTGTGAATAGTCAGTACCTCAATTTGCTGCTAATGCTGCTACCTTGTTAATACTTAATATTCATTACTGTTATCTGGGTCAGATGTGATTTCAGAGAAACTCTCTTCTTTATATTTTTAACTCATTTACTGGTTCTTCAGCGTTCACATAAGTTAAAATGGCCTACATGCTTAAACTCATTAAACTATTGTGGCTCCTTATTTTTTTAATCATTTTAATTCCAAAGTTCAAAATTAGTTTTCTTCATTTTCACTTGTCAATACTCAAACTGACAAAGAGAATTAATCTATATCATCCTCTCGGTGTTCTTTGTAGTGGGCTTTTTGACCAATACTGTTCTGTTTCTCTAATTCAGTTCAGTTTCTGGCTGACCTAGTGATTCACATCTTTCCTGGCACTTAATTAGATAATTGAACAACAATCAACTTATTCACTCTCACTGACCCCTCAAGCTGGAAATGTCAATAATAATTCTTCTTTACAGAAGCAAATTCAGGGTTCATTTAGAACTATTGGTCTGGTTTGTTAAATATGCCAAATGCACACTTGGGTGAGCCTGTTTGGCTGATTTGTAGCTATGCAAGAGTTTGTTTATTTTCTCATGTATCAATCTTTTGATTAAAAGAAGAGGTGACATAACACATGCACTGCTCCAGTTATAATTTCAGAAGGAAAAATAATAACATTTATGTACGTTAGCCATTAACAATAATGTCTAGAAGTAATTATATAAAAAATAATGATACCTAATCTCAATTGAAAATAAGTGAACACTTTTCAAATAAGTTGAAATCATATTTACCATAGTTTGAAGGGCATGAGGCAGTGTTGACCTCAGGGTGGAATGGGATCAGCTACCAGAACAGGTTGATCAGACCAGACTTCTATCAGTTTGCCTTGTGTCCTGGTAAAGTCCTAATTTTGCACAACACAACCCAGGAATTATTAGACTGAAATATACAAGAGCTTAATGGAAAAATCAGAGAGAAATACTATTAATTTTACTGAGGGACCACAGGTAAGGAGACCACACACTTGTGCTTGGACACGGGCATGTTTTCTCTATAGAAAAGTAAGACTGAAAAGTAATTTCTAATAAGAAATCCACTTGAGGGCCTCCCTGGTGGCACAAGGAGTTAAGTCTCATCCTATGAAGCTATCCACAGCCACTGCAACACGAGTTCGATCCCCAGAGAGGGAGATTCCCACATGGCGCAGGAGACCTGTCTCGCTTGCTGCTCCCCTCAGCAGTGTATTTCAATTGATCCGCCTGTTCTGCTCCCCACTCTGTCTCTGGTGAATCCTCTCACCACTCCACCCCTCTGACCTACACCCCAGTTCTTGTATGCATAAATAAATAAATGTTTAAAAAAAGAAAGGAAGGAAGGAAGGGAGCTGAGGAAAGGAGGGAGGGAGAGAAGGAGAGAGGAAGAGAGAGAGAGAGAGAGAGAGACAAAGAGAGAGAGAGAGAAGAAACCCATTTGACTCAACATAGGGGAGGAAGCCAGGAATTGAGATAATCTGAAAAGTTATCTCAGCCAAAAGAATTATTGACAATTGTTACTGTGTATAGTCTGGCAACCTCAACTCTCTCAACAATGTTCAGAGTTGGATCTTATATTTTATTTATTTTTAGAGTAGTCATCTTACTATCATCATATTATCACCTCTTCAAGAAAAGAAAAATATAATTATCTTTATAGGCATTTGAAATTGCCTGTCCAATTGTGACAAACTCTTATTAATTATTAATACATAGTAAAATGGTGGTATAAGAATTCAAACTTTTCTGAAGAGGTATGAATCATATACAGTGATGGTATAAATATTTCCTTAATAAAAATTTATACAAAGACCCCAAATGTGGAAATATTCAATTTATAAATTTTTGCAATTAAATTTGTTAGTATGTGGAACATAACTTTAAACTTAAAACAGTAATTTATTAAAACATGATTATAAAATGTTTAAAAAGAAAATTGTATTATTGAGGGTATACCTTTTTAAAAAAAAATAGTGTTAAATAGTCTATCAACCATGAAATTAAAATGAAAAGAGATGACAAGGTATTTTTGAATTATTTCTTTAACAAATTAAAAATTAGAAAACTGTGATGTTCCCAGGATATAAGTAAAAATTTTAATTGCAATAAAAATTCCTGTCTGGCACCTACCAGTCTGTGCAATAGAGTTAGTCATTGTGTGAAGTGACACCTCATCCATGGATTCAAGATTTTTTGTTGTAAAAGCATCAAAAAAAGACAAAACATGCAGGAAACTATAAATCTGAGGTATACAGCAGCAGAGAGGGAGGAAGAGGGATCAAAACAGGGGAGGGAAGAGCACAAGGGACTATGATGACAGTTCACAGGTGATGTGGTGATGGGAGATTTATGGGGACTATACTTGATGGGAGAAATCAAATACTTCACAAAAATGAGCAAAAAATAATTTTAATACCAGCCCCCCCCAATTTTTTTTGTTGTTGTAGGAAAAAAAATGTGGTCACCTAGTTATAATACCTCATAGGTAAAGCACTTCTACAAATAACTTTATGTCCAATTGTATTAATACTTGTGACTTCTGAGTTGCCTCATGTCTTTGCTTTGTGAGACACACTGGTGTATGATGCTGCTGAATGTTTAACAAGAGGTTGGGAAAAGGGATGACTCAAGTTGTAACACATTTTATGTGGTGTTGCAATAGATACCATGTTGGATTTCAAGCAACCAACAATGAAATCTCTGCTTAAGATGGAATTAGACAAAATGTACACAATTAGCTGAATAAACTGAGCTGGTATAGACTTCAACAGACCACTGCCGTGATATACTTATTTTGTTTATCAGAAGACTGTCAACATAACAAATTTTCCATTTGGAAATAGCGGGGATTGATAGTGGACTAAATGAAAGAGTAACCAATCCAATGTAAATAAACAGAAAATTACAAAAAGTTATTTTGTTACATTTTGTCTAGTTTCAACCCATCCGTTTCCTAAATAGCTAAGACAATAGAATTTGACCAAGATATCTATACCATCTTATTATTTTTTTGGTTAGTAAAATTATACTATAATGCAGACATTAGATATGCTCTACAGATTTTAATTTCCCAGCAGAGAAGTAATTTAGAAACCTATTAAATGTTAAAGATATGGCTTGTCTTAGGCATCACATCTAATATAACAAGTGGATTCTCAGTGTGCATTGTGGGTGGTTATAGCAAGTGTCTTGGAATCTCTTATTTGGATAAAGAAACTTAGAGGGAGAAGCGGCTAAGTTCCTTTCCAGATCTATGTGTTGTTTTCTAAACTTTCTTTCATGGTCATGTCTGCTTCAGAAAACCACTAATTTTGCTGCTAACTTTAAACATCGAGATGCATAAGAGGATGCAAAGTCCTTAGGCTTTTACCTCCAAATTTCAAAATCAGTATAAAGAATCTCCCAAATTCAAAATAATAATGTGTTACATCCTAATGCTGATAAAGTAACACCACCACCACCATTCCACCTTCAGTGGGGCACTTGGAAAGCTCATTCTTTTACCTGTAAGCAGCTTTCTATCCTTTAAAAAACTGGGGGTGGGTGTCTTGGGGAATACTTTGCAATCCAAAATGAAATATTCTTGTCCATCATACGTTATGAATATTGATTTTATAGTTTCTTTTTTCTGCATTTATTCAAGTAAAGCATGTTTGTTACCTAGAGAGTAAATAAAGTGCCACATCTAAGATATATAACCATGTAAACCTAAATCCTGCCCACTTAACAATAGAGAGTCCTCTACTATCTTTTCTCTGAAGACACTCTGTAAATTCTAAATGTGTGGTAATTATGTGGATTTGCCTAAAGGAATATTGTAAAGATCATGATGTCATCTCAAGGGTAATGGACGCTTGAGGGTTGTTGAATATTTAATTTGTAAGAAGAGGTCAAAGAAAAGAGATGTTATGCTACTTTTCAAATGTTTAAGAGAGAGAGGATCTGAAAAACTGAAACAAAACCATGAAAATAAGTAATAAAACCTCCAAATGAACAATTCTAAAGAAATAAGAATGATATCATGTTAAGAGTAACCTATCTATGGGATGGTTAAGTATTTTTCATTATTTTTTGGTAATTACAAAATTTACATCAGCAGAAACATCTTTTGTGTGTTCTGTGTATGCATTCAGCAGTTGGATTTACATTCAATTTTATTTTAAAGTAAAATAATGTCATGTTTGTTGTAAGTATATGGTAAAAGACAATCTAAATACATGTATATAAAAGATTACCAGGTGTTTCTTGGAGAAATATACATAGTGATTTAAATACCCCAGAGTAATATTAAGGAACTCTGCAAATTCAAAGAGGTATTATTTAGTTACTATTCTCTTAGAAAATGCTGTTTATTTTTAATTAATATATAGTAAAACTTTTATGTTAAAATAGCATAAAACTTCATATCCTTGAAACTAATATTAAGTTATATTTTTAAAAGGATAGGACGCTCATATTGCTACTGTATCTCAGAATATAAAAAGATATCCTTAATATTTAGTTTCTTTTTTCCCCTTAAACCAATATTTTAAAAAATCAATAATTATGGAGATGCTGCCAAAATTCAAAATGACTGAAAGGAGTTGGTGAAATGGCTACTCCAACCTCTAAATATGCTGCTTTTCAAGAGTTACTTGGGATTAGATCACACAAATTTTAATCTTACATCCACTTCTAATTTGAGTCTTATTCAAGGTGATTATTATACAACTTCTTTGTACAAGATTAAGAATGAACAATACTTAATTTCTGCCTTTATGCCATTATTCTGAAATAAAATGGTTACTTTCCATTGATTCATGGAGCTTTAAGGATCATGGATAGCCTTGGAATGGCTATAGTAAATAAATTCAGATTTATTGCAAATTTATGGATCTGTTCATGTTTGCAATTTGGGGAAGAAAGATCCTTTAACATTAATGAATGTAGAAAATGTAGAACTGATAGTAAGATTTAAGATATAGATAAAATGTAGTTGATTGAATAAAAGCCCCTATAATCAAAGGTCACTGGAAGAATATCTCTTACTGTTCACAACACTTTATCCTTTAGGAAGTGGTCATTTACTCCATGTAAACATTAGCCCATACTTTTCACAATATGGCATACTTTAGATATGAATTATTTGCATTTTAAATTTCATTTCTTACATGTAATAAAAAACATATGCATAAAAAATATATTTTAAAATGCCGAATATTTCCATTAAAAGTTTGTATATTCCCTCCTCAGTCACCTAGCAGGTATAATCATTGATTTGAGTTTCATTTGAATCCTTCTAGATACATAGAAAAATAACCAGAAAAATAATTCTCTCACACCTCCCCCTTTCTCTCTCCGCCTCTCTCATATAAAACCATAACAGATACATAATTTTGTGTACTGTTCTAATTTAAAAATATACTTAAAAAATCAATCCACCTCAGTACCTACAGAACTAATTCATTCTCTGAATGTCTGGATTCTCTGACTCCACTATGTGGCTGAACCATGCTTTACTTAACCTGTCCCCTATTAATAGACAGTGATATCATTTTCAATTATTTGCTCCTATATATGATGATGCAATGAAGACCACTGAAATGTGGCGAACTTTTATAAGAGGTGCAATTCTTAGAACTGGAATTGCTGGTAAAAATGGTACATACAAAGTTAATTTTCACATGTTAGATAAATTCTCCTCTATAGCAAATGCTAGTAAATTATCCTCCATAGACAACCTCCGTTTGCACCTCCACCAGCAGTGAATGAGAACTCAGCATCATTTCTTTTGATTTTATCAGTAAAACTCAATGGATTGGGGATACATTCAGCTAAGTCTTTGACTTTAACTTATTGGGATAGTTAAGCAACAATAACAGGTTGTGTCATATTTCTGTAGGTCTTATAGAAAAAAGGCATTAAGTTATAACTTTGTCAAACATTTAATTCAAATATAGTATTTCTAGGTATAATGCAATCTAATTTTTTCTTGAAATTATAGTTCCAATTTTATTCAACTTATTTACATAGAAATGTCCATTAATATTAAATATGGATTTATTTAAATCAAAGTAAAAGAGAGAAATCCCTACTCTTTAAAAAAATGGGTCAAAGAGAATAGACATTTTAGAGTCTAAAAGACAATATCTAAACCAAGCAAATCTAATTGTACATAAAAGAATAATCGAGTATTCAAAGTGTAGTTTTTATTGCTTCTGTTTGTCCTTTCTTGACTATAATTTGAAATTCTAAATTGCCCCAGGAAATGTTATGCTTTACGTACATTCCAACCCTGGTAGTAACAGGAGGTACTAAAAATGCTTGCGAAAACTGTATTCTACCAATTAAGTGAATTCACACATGGTTAAGTAAGTAACCTAACATGGCTAAGCAAACATTTTATATGGTTTGTCATTACTAAGCCTTCAAAGTAAATCTATAGAAGTAGTTTGTTATCATCCATTTATAATTATACCCTCAAATTTAATCAAAATCTTTTTTCTTTAGGGCAGCGCAGTCCAGTGTGGGTGTCGATGTAAATGGTGCTGAATTTAGAAATGAAGGAGACATTTTACATACAACTTAGATTGTTAATGAGTATTTTCACACAGGGATTTACCAGGACAAATTAATGGACCTTTGGTTTCACTGTCCCCCATAAACACATGAGGGGGTGCTGCTAGTGGATACTGAGTTCAAAACTCAGATCTTTGCAGTCTGTATATATAAAGCAAATGTTTTCACAATATAGAAGAAATAGGACTCTTCTGATAAGATTGCATAATTCCAAGATCAGCATCCATCTGTGTATATATTTTTTTCTTTTAGCTTATGTTAATAGCTTTATTTGGCAACTTAATGTTTTCCTTTTTCCTTCTAACAGCAGGTGAAAGAATTCATAAATCTGCCATGAACAGTTGCCAATGAATATTCATATCTGGGATGTCTGATTGCAGCAGTTTGACATTTTTATTTGATTTCCATCAAGAAAAAGAAATGCTTTGTTTCTCAATTCATAATGCATTCTAATCTGTGTCTGCATATTATACCACTGGTTAAGTTATTGTAATTGTCAGTATCATACAATTAATTTATAAAATAAGAATATTTGGTATGATCCAGAAAAAATGACTAAGAATTAATGTCATGAATTCATTGAAAACAGTGTACCTTTGTGTTTTATTGGGTAATTTGTGGAAAAGTATATACGCATTAAGTACCTTCATTCCCTGTCCTGCATGCATGGTCTATGGTGTGTGCTCTAACCTCACTGGAGGAGCTGATCAGGTCTCTATTAATGTAGGGACCCCATGAACAGGTAACATCAGCTTACTGGATATATTGTCTATAGTCTGTTGTTATTTGAATAAGAAGACCTAATTGGCTCAACTAGAGCCAACACAGACTTGGTACTACTCTAATGGATATTTGTGGTTGTCTGCCAATGTCAAGACATTCACAGCAGTAAAATTAATTTCTTAATTAATTCAAATCTGCCCTTCGATTGACCCTTTATCACAAACCTTCTTAAAATAGGAGTATGGGCCTCCCTGGTGGCACAGCGGTTAAGCACTGCGCTGTGGATCTGTCGGCAGCGGCCACCTGAGTTCGAAGCCCAGCCGGGGAGATTCCCACATGGCACAGCAGACCTCTCCTGCCTCACCCGCTGCTCCTCTCAGCAGTGTATTTCTGTCATCTGCCTGTTCTGCTCCCCATTCTGTCTCTGATGAACCCTCTCACCACCCCACGCCTCTGGCCTATACCCTAATTTGTATGCATAAATAAATCTTTAAAAAAAAATAGGAGTATGAAGGCATCATCTGGAAAGTTTGATAAAGGCTTCTGGGCCACACCCCTAGAAATCCTTATTTAATCTATCTGATGTGGAGCCTGATACTTTTATTTCTAACAATTTCCTACATGGTGATGGTGCTGGTCTACCAGATTATATTGTCATTATTTTATAGTACTGACTACTATTAGTCTTCAATCAGACAGAAACAAGTCTTCTAGAAAAAAAACTGTAACAAATGATTTATAAGCTTATATCAGTAGGCAGATTGCAAGAATTATTTGGGAGTGGAGGGTACAGAACAACATACACATTTAATAACCCAGTACAGCAAGTATCTCCTCTAAGCCGGGTCCTGCATAATGTGTCAGCATATGGTATGTATTATATGCAAGGAGTTAAAAGCTAATCAAGAATTTAATTTTTAAAATTTTTTATGAATCTGCATTACCATTTCATTTTTTTAATTGAAAAGTTAAAAAAATATAACAGTAAATTAAAGTACTCTAGTCATATAGAAATAAAATATTAGAGAAAAATATCTAACATATGAGAAGAGAACACCAGAAGTATATGAAATTATTTCCTAGTCTTCTATTGAATGCAAAGGATTTATTTCTAATTGTAATTTATGAAATACTGATCTCTCTGTTTTGCAAAGAGAGCTCATATTTTCTTGAAATATTTTTATTCTAATCTATCTTCATTACTCAAATGAATTTTCTTGGCCCATCAGATTTTCTCACTGTAGCAAACAAAAGTTATTTTCTGTGTGTGGTAGTGGTGGTTAGAGTGGTTATTTTTTTTAAAGGACTGTTTTCTCAAGACACTGAGAGAGACCCAAACTTCCTAACTTGTTTTCCCTACTTCACTCATATTTGCTTCCAAGCATTTTCAACTTTGCTGCCAGGAATATTTCTAACACACAAATATGGTCATGCAACTCATTATCTTAATGAAAATCTTTTGTTAGCTTCCCATTGCTTTCAGTATGAAATGAACATTTTGCTTACAAGACCTTTCATATCTGCCCCACCCCAATGCTTTGGTGTTATAGTTGAACCATTTACTCCCGACCTAAAAATCAATGTAGGATTCCCTAAAATACCACATATTCTTAGGCAGCTGATCTCTGTGCCAAAAGCATCTCGTTCTTTATCTTTTCCACTTAATTTTTATTTATTTGTCTCTTAAGAGTAAACTCGTCCATCCACTTCTTTTGAAAACTTTGCTTTTTGACCCAGTCTCCATTAAGTCCCTATTCTCCAGCCCCAATCACATTCTTTACATTCTTCTAACATAGCACTAGCTGCACCAGTCATTTGCATCCACAGTAAACCTTTAGCTTCTGGAGATTATGACTTTGCCATTTCTATGTATGTTTATCACAGTGCCAACATATAATGCCAAATCAGTAAATCGATTCTTAAATGTTAACTTACTAGCTATCTCCTGAGTAATAAGGAAGATTTGATATTTAATATCAAAGTCTACAGGACCTGATAAGCCAAGGATGCAGAGAAGCTTGATTTTTAACACATTAATTAGTACACAACTATTATTGTGTTATGGAATGGGAAAGAGAACAATGCAAGCAATAATTGCAGGAAATTCAGTGGACACATTTAAGCTGTTACAGTTGTTCAGGTGTAGAATAAGGATGATCCACATTTGTGTGGTGTTAATGTTTATGAAGATGTGAGAGATGTTGGATATAGGACTTGAGAGTGCCACAATTTCTCTCCTGAAAAATGAAAAGCATGATGTCTGTGCTGTTGGAAATACAGTGATGAGGACACTCATTTGTTACCTGGAGGGTGATGGGATTTTTAAAAAATGTTTAGGTAGGAGTCAGTGGAAAGTCCACAATGAATTAAAAACAAGAGACAACATTATAAATGGGTTTCTGAGGTCCATTTTTTTTTTAATATTGATGTCAGCTGCATGAAATTAGGGGACTGACTTCATGAACACTAAATATCCACAATTTTCAGATAGAGATCAAAATGAGAGTGCAGGACTGAGTGTGTAAGAGAAAAGAGATACTAAAGGATGCAGACTTTCAAAAGAAGAAAGGTCAATGTGACAGACAGAGAATATCTAAAACCATAATAGCTTTGCATACAATAAGTTTTTAATCATGTATGTTATTCTCTGAAATTTTAGATATGTGCAAAAATGAAATATAATTGTGAGTAGCCCAAAGGGGTCATCTTGAAGTTAGGGGTGCTGCAAGCTTCTGTTATTCTACTTTAGGTTTACCCCCAGATATCGTGATCCAAATAGAGTATAGCACATTCTACTGATTCATGCTTTTTTTAGATCTCTGCCCCTCCACTCTTTATCTCATCCACTCTTCTCTTTCCATCCTCCTAGTTCTGCCTTCCTCTCCCTGACAATTATGTCACATCTCTACAGAAAGTCCCACCCTGGGAATCTATGAGGATGTGGTGAGACCACATGGAGAAAGCAGAACGATTTCCCATAGCATAACTTAAGCATCATGAGCCACAAACTCTAGCAGCATTCCCCCCCTCCCCCCGCCCTTCCCCACGTGGTGGCCACACACCTTCTTACTATTCTGCTGGATAGCATATGGCAGTTGACCATTCTCTGTCCAGCATTCATGAACTCCTAGGCCACTTCCTTTGTTCCAAGTACTTCCTTGCTGTTTAAAATTAAGTGTGACTCATTTGAACACTAAGGAAACCATATGTGACATCTGTGGCAAGTCTACCTTTCACCAGCGCTGAGTTATTTGGACATGAATGCTGTTTGTCATTTCTTGTTGCTGTTATTATAATACAGTGATACATGATATCTCATGATTTCCCTAAGAATTGCTTGCCCTGTGTAGTTATTTCTATTATGAAGTGATTTAATGTAAGTTCTTTTTCCCTTGAACAAGTCTTTGATCTAAGGACAATCATTATCATTTTATAATGGAAGTGATGAGGTGGCAGAGTGACTGGGTGATTTGCCCACTACGTCACTGCATGGGTGTAGCAGAACTCTGGCCAGTACTGTTCCCTCTATACAACATGATCATTATCTATGTATTTATGTTTCTCCTGATAACGATAAATTCATGGAGCACGTTCTTTTCTCAAAGTATTTTTGTTTCCATTTTTCACAAAAGAATATTGTTTCTGTTGGGCTACTTTGCAAATAAAAAATGCAAATTGAATGATCAAAATTCTTAGGAAGATGATTTCTACCAGCAAATGGGTGGCAGAGTTAACGCTAGGAGCCAAGTAGGCGTCATGATAATTATCCCCATGCTATTTTATGACGGATATTGTCCTCTGGGTGCCTTTTGGTTTTGCTACTTTTCTTTATTCTCAGAAGATACTTAAGAGTACATTACTTTCAACTTTGCTTTATTTTGCACTAACTTCTGCTAAAACATGAGGAAATTTCCATTCATCTGCTCCAGGCTAATCCTGTCACATGACCTGTTAATGTCATTGTCTGCCATTTTTCTTGCAACTGATTCATCAGTTTTCCATCTTCTTCCTGCATTTTCAGAGTCCATTTTCACTATCTGTGATAAATCACACTGAAGTCTCAATGATCTAACAAGAACAAATCAAATACCTTTTTGGCACTAATTGCTTCTCACAGTTTCTCACCTTTAATTCACAGATGAATGGTATACCATTTGTCTACATTTCCTCATCAACTCTTTGCTATTTTAAAACTGAACTTATTTGGGGGAGAGGGGAAAGGGAAGGGGGATAAGGTTTTTTCTTTAGCTTATCTCACCCACATCAGATTTTGATCCACTTTTTCAGTAAGGGGATCTCAGTTAGGTCACTGGGACCTTAAATTTTCTAATCAACTCTTTCTGATCCTCTTCTGCTGAATTATCTGCAACACTAGTAATAGCCAACAATGCCATCATTTTGAATCCTCGGTCCTTTTCTGCCATAATATTCTACGTTTTTTGATTACCCTTTGAACTTCATCAAGTTTGAGGAATTTAGGTAGATAGTGACGAGCAAATGAACTTGAGACAGGCTGTTGTACACCACAACTATTTGGCAACTTCTTTGTGCCCATTTCCTTTAAAATGGGAATAATAATAGTAGCTACCTTATGAGTTAGGAGCTATCTTATAGGGATATTTTGAGGATTAAAAGTCTTAATATATGTGATGATTTGATTCAGTGCCTGTCATATAGCAATTGTTTATCAGGTTATTCTATTACTGCTATTATTGCTACCCCTGCCACCATCACTACTATAATTTCTTTTCCTCTTGCCCCTCCTCTCTTCTTCCTCCCATAGACTAGATATTGATGCTTTCTACACTTCTGTTCTCAGATCTCTTATCTGCTCTTAGTGCTTTCCAAGGGCCATCAAGATTTCATATCACCACACGCATTTTTAAGCCTCTGAAATCTTTATATCCACTGCTCAGTTGAATTCCAGACTAGTATATTTGATCACCAACTGGACAACTCCTTTCTGATGTCATTCTGGTATTTTACAGTCAAAATTTCTAAATTTAATATCAGTATCTTTCCCATAACATGATTAAATTAATTCCTTATTAAAGTCAGTAATCATTTAAGCCAGAAGTCTCAACTTGCTTTTGCCTTGCATCCATGTCTAATTGACTGTGGTACCATTAAAAATAGATTTTACTACAAGTAACAGAGACCTTGAATAGAAATGGCTTAAACATTATCATTTATTTTGTTTTATTGGTATACTTAGAGACTCAGAGCCGTGTAGTTCATTCTCTTTCTTTTCTAAAATGGAGACATCAAGAGAGCAGATAGAGCTCCAGTAATCATGTCTGTAATTCTGGAGCAGTTAAAAGAAAGGTATAAATATTTTTTTTTAAATGAAGAGATTTTTTTTTTAAAAAGAGCACACCATCCATATTAGAAGTAGGAATTGTTCCCTAACGCTTCTATACAATATATTTTATTTTTCACCCAATTGCCTAAGGTTAGTTACACAGTTTTCTATAACTACAAAGAGGAACTGGGAAATTATGTCTTTATCTAGATGGTCTTGTTCACATCCAAAAATCAATAAGGAAGAAGAGAACTTATTTTTTTAAATTTCAGTTTTATTGAAGTATAATTGGCATATAAAATGTGTGATATTTAAATAATGCATCGTTCTGATTTGATATATGTATATATTGTCAAAGAATATTTCCATCTAGTTTAAGTAACACATTGATTGTCTCACGTATCTATCTTTTTGATGATTCAATGAGAGGTCTCTAATATCTTTTATCTTATAAATTATAATTTTAATAATTTCATATCATTTTCCTCTTATCCAAGGCTACTGTTCCTTTTCCACTGCTCAATCATCATTCCAAAATAAGAAATGTGTTCTTCACATTACTAATAAAGTCAACTTTCTTTAACACATTCCTGATAATTTAACCTCTTAGCACAAAATCTTTCCTTCACTGCTCCATATTATGAGAAAGAGCAAGACTTGGATTCTGTAATGGAGAACAATCTAATTACATCAGTTTAGCTCCTAATAATCGTTGTACTTATCTTCTTGTCACATCAAATTAGTTGCAATCCTTTGAGGTTACTGTTCATTTATTTCTGTTTCTAGATCTATATATGCTGGATTTTTTTTTATGAAATATTTTCCTGATCAATCTGATGAATGTCTATATATCCTTCAAGTTCCAGTTTAGACATTACAATCCTGATGTTGGAATTTTTAAGCAGGTTGAGTTGCCGACTTTAATCTTCATATACTCATAAAGCGTTATATCTTATACATCATCCATTCTAGGGTAGGATATAATCTGTTGTCTTACAAACATAACTTTATATGTCTTTCTTTTCTCATAGACAGTGAATGTCATCGTGTGTTGTTGGATTTATGGCCCACTACAGATAGAATATAGCAGGATTTCAACAAAAGTTTGTCAAATTGCTAGATATATAAAACTTAAATATATGCTGGAATATAAAAACTGTAACTACCTTCATCCATCAATGTCTCAAACAATAAAAATACAATAGTATAGACTTTATTCAAATCTGTACTTGAAGGATCTGAGTTCATTATCTTTTATCAAATAATTGCCTTTTGTTGATGCTAAGCAAAATTTTTATTTGTTAAGACAATCCTGATGAGACGTAAGGAATTCCATTTCCTTGAAATGTAAGCATTCCTGGCATGGAAGAGGACAATAAGTACATGCCAGTGAGCTTTTCAGGTGCCCTGTGTAATTCCCAGTACAGTCATCCTCTACCTGCTATCTTTTGAGCTAAGAAGATTCTTTAGAACTGACCCTCTAATTTAATATGATCTGGGACATAGGTTAAAAAATTATAAAAGCATTAAGATATACTTGGGAACTCTGTAATTCACAATACATCTTTGATGATTGAATATCTGTCATTTCTTCCACAACATTATGATTTTGTTTGTTTTTTGTTGGTATTCTGTTTGGGCCCAATTCCTTTGTAAGATACAATCAAAACAAATTACTAGGAAAAAAATGATACAAATTAAAATGGCCAATTATTAAAATTATTATTAGAAACAGTGGCACTAAATAACTATCAAACTGTTATCAATGCTTATTCTCAAATGCTAGGGACTGGCAGCAAGCAATTTGGGGCCCACCACTGAACCACAAACCACACTTTGAACAGCACTGCTTTATACTATCACAAATCCTGAACACACACTCTCTGAGCATACATATTCTGAGTTAATATTCTACGTTCTGTCATATTTAAATTTGGCTTAAAGCTGATCACCAAGGTTATATATGGATTCATCACAATGACCACATCATACTATTTCAGATGACCAAATATGCATCACTGGTATTTTTGTCACTGATACTGGTTGGTCTGGCCCGTGGGAATTAAATGTATTTTTTTAAGTTACAGATATTTAATAAAATTTTAAAAGCTATAAGGAATATCCTACAATACATACCAAGATTTTCTTTAACAAGGCTGATCTAATTTATTCCTTGTTCAAATGCTATATTACATTTTAAATTAAGAGGCATCTTATTCCTGCAGGTAGAATTTTAGGATCAATTATAGCTACCTTGTATTTCAGAAGGTACTTCAGTATGATTATATTAATTTAAACATAAAAATCGGCTACTTATGTAGGAGTTGAAGTATGAAAGAGCTTCTCAATAGGCTCCTTATTTTAAGCCTTTCCAGCCAAATTACAGTGTAATTGCTTTTATTTGATCTTTCCCTATCTAAAAACTGCCTTGAGGGTGCATGTTTCACTCCATTTAATTTGATCAAAGAAAGAGAAGTCCAGGAGTTTTTCAAAGAACTTCCAGATTCAAAGTGGTAAAGAATATCCTATGTATTTTACTACTCCATATGGACAAGTAATTTACACTGCTTTTTAGAAAGGAATGGAAGGAAAGAAAATAAATAATAGAAAAGGATGCATTTAGTGTTTAGCTTTGTAATTGGGTTTCTTAAGTTTATATTGTGAAGACAATACATGGTATTTGAAGAATGCTATTATATTTATCACGATTCTACTATCAATCACATAAAATCTTAGCCTTTAGCTCTAGTCTAACTGTTTAAATATTACTTTGTACTTATTCTTATTCTATGATGATAATAATAATTTTAAAATATTATTGCCAAAATATAAATTAGGTACCAAAACCTGCCTTTACTAATTTACATTAAAACAAAATTTAATCCACCTGAAAACTAATATTGATACATTTAGCACTATCCAGGAGTCCAAGTTTAGAGAATGCATGTGATTATCTTTGTTAGTTAATCATTCTAAGCATCTCATCTATATTTTGTCTTTACATTTAATTCTCAAGTAGTACCTTAAGTGTTTAACACTACAGACTAGTTTGTGTGCTGAAATTTGTTTCTGCAATGAATTTGGCAGTTATTGTATTTTATTTTAGTATTTTATTTTATTTTTGGCAAATAAGAAATGAAAAATGAGGATGATTGTTTATACATAATCAGGTTGAATAAGAGTAGGATAATTTTCATAATCCTCACTAGCTGTAAGTAGACACACCTGCACATCTCAACTGATAGTTTGCAATGCCCTGGGATTTTCTCAAGGATCTGATTTTACTCATTTAATGAACTGTATGTTAATTGTTCAGCCATTTCTAGTGACTTACCACGCTAAGTCACTAAGTCACTAAGTGACTCAGAATTTATAATGAACTGCTCAGAACCAGAGACTAGCTACATTTTAACTGAAAATCGTGACCACCACTTATTTTCAAGCAAAGAAAGGGGGAGGGTACTAGTTCAATCCAAGAGACATTTATTAAGTGTTTATATGTAGGGGAGTATTAACTCTAGCCCAGATTATTGTAATTTTGAAAGACAAGAGGAAATAGCATATAATGGACTATCTGCTTGACCTTTGTCCTTCAGGCATGTCTTGTTCAGTGAAAATCTTGTCATTGAAGCTGTCATAAGGCATCCATTTCTCACGTTAGTAAGGAATATGGTTTAATCCAGCATGTATACAACACACAGATACCAGTATCAATCTAATGCTGTTGATACAGATATAGGCTCAAGGACCATCTCCAATATGAGATCATTTTAGAAGAGGTTTAGACACATGTCATCCATTGTGTGTTAATTTTGTTTGTATTATTTTTATGCTCAGTAATGCTCCCTTGTTTATATTTTTAAATAAATTCATTTTAATTTTATCATTTTTAGTGTTCTTCTTTTTAATTGGGGAACACATTTTTATACCCTCAACTTGATTCAGAGGTATAGGATCTCATCCCTACAGATGTATCCTGTGTTCGGACACCCAGAGTCCTCCTCCTTAATCCAGTGGGCCCATCTGCCTTGTACCTTTGTTCTACACCGTCTCTCTCCCCCTCTGGTGGCACCAAATTTATAGTCAGAATTCTAGGGTTTGTTTTTCATTTGTTATTTTCTCTTTCTTTGTTTAATGTGAGCCTGAATTAAGGAAAAAATGTATCCCATAGAAATTTAAACTTTAAAATACCACTATTACTGAGGTTCAGTTTTGAGGTTGCTTTTATTTAATGCTGTTCAGTAGGAGAGAAAAGCATTCATAATGAACTTGAGTATCCATTTTATTTCTTTTAATAGAAAATGTTAGCATCAATTTTCAATGGACTATATTAGAGTTTTAATTTTTGCACTACTGTTTCAAATTAGAAGGGAATTCTAAAAATCAAATAAACATTTATTTAGCGAAAAAACATTTGCTGGTTGTATCCTCAAAATCTCTTATATTTTGTCAGGAAAACTTAACTCATTGCGTGAAAAGAGGAAAGGTAAATGTGCTTCCCAGAAAGGAAACATTGTTTATACATGGAATTTTAGATATGACAACAGGGTTGTCAGTAATACTTGAAGCAATGATCGAAATATAAGATATGTATTTCATGCCAGGAGCTCTACTTAAAACGCTGCACCCTATCTGTCATCACCCAAAGTTTTATACTTTATTATAGCATTATAGGCTTGGCAATATGCTCTTTTCCCTCAAGTCCAATTTAATTTCCTTATTGTATATCACCAAATGATAGGTGCTCATGGAAAGGAATGTAGGTTCCTATGCAGATAATGCTATCCATTTTTATAGGAAGTGGGTAAAAATTTAGGTACAGCCAACTTCCAGACATGGTAAGATAGATACATACATATCAGAGTTTTGTGAGTTATAACCCTTTTTTTTTCCCCACATGGACTCTTATTGGAAACACCCTAATTTCTAAATCTTTGCTTCCCCTAAACATTTGTAGTTCTATTTGTCTTTCAGATTACAAATTTGTAGTCTGTCTACCCATAGACTCTGCTCTTCTAAATATATATATATATATATATATATATATATATATATATATATATATTTGCTTCTTGTCATCTTCCACTTCATTCTTTATAGCTTGCTTGTCTTGATTCACTAATGCATAATGAACAGGAACTGGCCAGATTCTCTGTAGAAATTCAGAGCTCACTTTAAAGTACATACTTCTTGTATTCATCAATACATTAAAATTTAGACAAACACATCTCTTTAGATAATAAATCACAACTTCCAATATTCAAAATAGAACGATTTACCCTGATAATTTTCTGATAACTTCTTATAAAATTATTTTTATGAGATGATATTCCAACCTGTCTCATTGTAGTTAAGATCACTAATTAAATTGAATATAAAACCTCATCTTGAAAATGCAATAAAATGCCATTGAAACCATATTATGTTTCAAAAGAGTAAATGAATTAACAGTCATGACAATACGAGAATTAAGGGAAAGTACACAGTTTCCAAATGTTATACTTCTTAAAATATCTAAAATCATGATTGGTTTTACAACATGGGGTATAGAACCTAAAATAACATTTGTTAGACAAATAGTATGTATATTGTTAATAGGTATTTATTCTTTTATGTGCATCCTGAATAATATTAGGTATTATCTCTCAGAGTAACATTATGACCATATGAAAGTCTTAAGTTCAACCAGACTATTTTGGTGCAGAATAGATCGGTAGATATGCCAAAAAATGAAGTCAGAGAAGAGAGATAACACTCAATAAGCATTTACTCTGTGTAAGATTTTTTTTTTCTTCCACACATTACATTCCTTAACTCATTTAATACTCACTAAATCCTAAGAAATAGAACCATCATGCCATTTTAGAAATGAAGAAATGAAGGGATAGAATGTCACCTACCTTACTGAAAGTAGCGTAGGTGATAGAATTCTGATTTTAAAACCAGCTTCTCTTAACTACTGAGTACGCTCTAGCTCCATGGTAGGGATGTAGATCTATACATATGCTTTGTTATTTATTAAATTAAGTATTTTTTTCTTGAATAAATGAATCACTATATCATTTAGAGAATGTTTTGTGTGACCAGAAGAAATCAAGCATTTTGTAAAATATGAATTTTAGCATTGAAACTCATGAGAGAAGAATCTTATTAATAATCTACCCTACTGCCTTCACATTATCTATCTGTTATCTGTCTATCTATCTATCTATCTATCTATCTTAAATGAGTCTCTTCATCACTAAAATTGCTGCTTGCTGATATAAATTAATATTTATATTAGTGACTAATGCTAGGAGCAGAGTGGTATAAAGTGAATTTTCAGAAGCTGGTATCAGTTTCATTGCTGTATTTTAGAGGTGTCCTTTAATTTTTTTTCCTTCTATTTTTCCCACTCAGTCAAATAGTTATGATACACTTCAGATTTCCTACTAGTTGATTTATTAAACTCTTAAAGGAATTTAAAAATCCCTCAAAAATAACATAAACTACTCAATCTTTTAGGACCTGTTGGATCAGGGAAAACCTGGAAGAAATTTCAATACTGGATTAAGATATTGGTTCCCTGCTTCTAGGATAGAGAGATGTGCGGTGATGGCTACAACTTCCCCAGGCAGTGTAGGTTTCTATTAGATATTAGCAAGTTTTTGCAGCTTTGGCAGTGCTGTGAGAGAAACTCTCTTGTATCTGAATCAGAGAACAGCCACACAAACAAGGAAATAGATCCATAAAACTAAGGAAAAATGACAAAATCAGATCTCTATCTGCCAATAACAATTCTAAATGTAAAAGGGCTGAACTCACCAATCAAAAGGCACACAGTGGCTGGTTGGATCAGCAAACAGAATCCAACTTCCTGTTGCCCCCAGGGAATGATCTAAGCTCCATGGATGAATAGATATTTGGCTTGTTGCAATGGTTCTAGAATAAAACAAAAGAGTTTGGTCTTCTAGTACAGAGAGATCAGGACCAAAAAATGTTCTAAAATGTACTTATAAACTGTTATAAACAACAACAACAAAACTTGAAACGGTATACAGTACCAATAAAAAGGAAAAAAAATCATATGATCATCTAATAAATGTAAAGAAAGTGTTTGACAAGACTCAACATCCTTTTATGGTAAGGGTCCTTAATTCAATTGGAACAGAAGGCATGTACCTGTGCCCGTATGTTTATTACAGCACTGTTTACAATAGCTAAGATATGGAAACAGCCCAGATGCCCAAAAAATAGATGATTGGATCAAGAAGATGTCGTATATATACACAATGGAATACTATTCAGCATTCAAAAAAGATAAAACACATGCAATTTACAGCAACATGGATGGAACTAGAAGGGATCATGCTCAGTGAAATAAGCCAGAAAGAAAGAGAAAAATATTGAATGATTTCACTTATAACAGGAATATAAGGGAACTAAACAAGAGAGAGACACTCAGCGGGGAGGGGGAGGATAAGGGCTCAAAATGGGGTAGAAAACAGCACAAGGGACTATGGTGATGGGTCACAAGTGAATCAGTGGTGAGTCATCCAAGGAGAATACACAGTAATGTAAAAGATATAAATAACAATAAAAGAAGAAGGAATGTACCTCAACATAATGGAGGCCATATATGACCCACAGCTTACAGCATACTCAATGGTGAAAAATTGAAAGACTTCCCTTTAAGATTTTTTAGAGACATATTTGCTCATGGGACATTATGAAATACGTGCATAGATATATATTTAGCAAAACAGTTTTGTGGATGATGTTAGTTATGTTTGTGATTGGTGCTAGTGAACATAATTTTGAAGAAAAGAAGATAGTGACTTTTAATGTTCAGAAATGGTACGTGTATGATGTTTTTTTTTTTTTTTCCATCAAGATTATTTGGAACTGAGCAAATAGAGAGTTTATGCATATTTAGCAATAAGCAGTATATAAAATTGCTAATGTCACTAAATTCATAGCAGAAATCATCTCCCCATCTTAATTTATACAGAAACTTATCTCTGAGATATAAAAGAGATAAAACTGAATACCCAGCATGACACAATAGAGAAACAAACAACAAAGATTAAATATAGACCACAAATAATCGTATTTTGGTTATAAAAAAATCCCAAAGAATGTATTTATTTTCAAACATAGAATAGCAGGGATTCTAAAAGCCATTGTCAGATGAATAACTTGTATTGTGCTACCTGTATTTCTTCTCTTTGGTATTTGAATAAGATGAGGAATAGTTTTCTTTCTCTATAATATTACAACTGTGTGAAAATCATAATAACCTTGGAAATCTATGTAGCTGTTTGACAACTTTCAATATATCCCCATCTCCCAAAGATTTTGAAGCATACAGACATTCAGAAATGTCACAAACATGGACATCATCATAATAACCAGGAATTTTTTGTAATGGATGAAATTTAGCTAAGGATGTTTTGGTTTTGTTTTTCTTTTTGTTCTTTTTTTTCCCTCACATCATTGTAGTCCCCATAATTCTCCCACTGCTCTATCACCTGTAAACTATCACCATATTCCCTGTGTCCGTCTTCCGCCCCCCCCATCCCCCGTTTTGGCCCTCCTTTACTGTATGCTGTACTCGTCTATGTTTGGCTTCTTAGTTTTGACTTTTTATTGACCTTTTGTTTTAACCAGGAACATTTTAAAAATTATTTTTAAAGATTTATTTTATTTATTTATGTATAAAAGAACTGGGGTGCAGGCCAGAGGTGTGGGGGTGAGATAATTTACCAGAGACAAAGTGGGGAGCAGAATAGGCAGATCTACTGAAATACACTGCTGAGGGGAGCAGCAGATGAAACAGATCTGCTGCACCATGTGGGTCAGCTACCTGGTCATTGCACAATAGTGCTGAGACGTAACCCCTATGCCACCAGTGGGGCCCCCTTAACCAGGACATTTTTTTTTATTATAAATTCACACCTTACTTATAAGGTCTCATGCAAAAGAAATGATATGAGGCTCAGGAATCTCTATTTTTTGTAAGTTCTTCAAATAATTCTGGAAAAAAAAATGTGTTCACATCGTTTGCCAAACTGCTATTAAATCTATTTTTGTGGAATGTATAAGCTTAACTCTGAAGATTGCCTTGGTTGTAATTACAGGAGAGTTCTCTGTCCTAGAGTAGTTTTTCTGCTCTAAACCAGGACTAAACCAAGACTCCTAGAAAGTATGTCTCCTTCATCTTTGTCACCAGTGTCTAGGATTCTGTCTAGTATTTAGTAAATATTAATTGATAACTTTGGTATACCAACAAATTAACATAACTTCTTATATTAACTGGTGTCATCTCTTTCCATAGTCCCAAATTAAGAGAAATGCATAACTAAAAAACTTTGGTAAACAAAAATGAAATTTTGTTTAACTAGTTTGTACAATATCAGTTATTTCAAAGATAAGACATAAGCATACAGATACATGAAATTCTAAGCATCCATATGCTGAGACAACATCTTTAGCTTAGATACAGCCCAGGATCCCTTCCGTACCTCTTCTCATATCCTCCATCCTCCAATCGTCTGTCTTTTCAAATGGTGTTTCTTTCTTTCCTTCCAATGTTAAAGATATAATGTGAGTTGAACTTCTTTTGGCATTTAAATAAGACGTTAAAGGATCTCTGCCAATTGTTCACTCACCCACCACACCAAAAACTAAAATTGGATTATACAATATATTTAGTTACTGAGTTTTCATTTTAAGTATGGGGTTTATGAAATTAACTAAGGGAATGTTCCTAGAGTAAACAATATATAGACATTCCTGAATAGCAGATTTACATCATCAAGTTATTTAGCCTTTGCCCATAGAGACAACCAACAATGATGTAGGCATTAAGCACATTTAATAGTTCCTGGTTTGAAATGAGATCTGACCAAGTGACTCTATTTTTCTTCTGTGACATGTGGTTATCTGCTCTTCTAGGTAATTGGGAATGTTTTCTCTAAAATGATTTTGTCCTTATCCATTTTGAATTCTCTAAATAAAGATATACTTTAGTGTAGTTTTGTTTGTAATTCCTCTGTACCTTGTGGAGTCTTATCTAACTTCATCCAGGATTTTGTCTTTGAAAAATGCTGCCTAGCTAAAAATTAAGTAATCACTGGCTCACTTCAGGAAATGATTAGTGCAATGTATGAAGATAAAACACATTTTTATCGGAAAGGAACAAAATTGATTGGGAGCTGAAAAACATGTCTGTGATTGTTACCTATTATCTGAAGATTTGTGACTATGAATGGTAGCCAACTTGGTTCATGAAAAGTCTGCATCTGGGTAACTGTGACACCAGTAAATCTGAAAGAGACCAGCTTTTGGTTGCATCAAAATTGAGCTGACCATGAATGTAATTAGCGTTGAAGGGCTGTGGCTGCAGATGGCTATAGGGATGTAAACCTGGCGGAAATAATGACAGGGCTGGAACTCAGCAGTAAGTCTTCATATTTTTTTTAATTTTCTTTCTTTTTTTTTTTTAAATGAAAGCTCTAAACTTGGAAAATTGTGCCACCTGGGGATTTGTCATAAATGTCAACTGAAATATTAATCGAGGCACCAACAGTGAATAAAAACTTTTGATATTCTTCTGTTTTGTGATCTCTCAAATTTTAAGAACATGATCCCCAAATGGTTTTTGTATATTAAGCATTTACCTCTGCCCAAATAAAATGTATCTGTGATTTTTTTTCCTGATTTGTCTTTCAAATCAGAAATCTGCATGTTCTTACTAAAAACACCTAAATATGACCAAAATGGGATATTTGTATGGTAAACTGTAAAAAAAATAATAATTACAGAAGCAAATCAGAACTGTAAACTCTTCCCCCCCCAAAGAAAAAAATAGAAACAATAATGAACCTTCAAGTTACCCATAACCCTAACACTCAGGAGATAAATTTTGTTCCTTTGAAGTTATATTTATGTATTTAAGACCTTTTATTTTCATCTCAGTCTTTGGAAATTAGGAAATCCCCATATTAGAAAGATATATGCAAACTGCTCAAGCACAATACTTTTGAAATTCTTACAATATTTTCAAATAACTTACTTCATTCCAAGAATAGAATTTAGTAGTTAACCTTTTCGTGAGTTCATGAAATTTAACACCAATAAGGTTTCAACAAAACTTATTTGATGAAAAATCCTTTTCACCAAAAATCTGTTTAAACTTTGAAAAGAAATAAACTCTATGGCATCAGGAATTTTCCATGTTCACTACAGATTTTAAATTAAAATTGCATCTTTAACAGCAAGTTTGTTTGCGTCAAAAATATATCTTGAATTACTTAGGTTTCTGCTTCTGTAGAACAAATACATTTATTGTTATTAAGATTTTCAAGATGCTATCATTTTTTCTTTCCCTTTGCGTCTCTCAAGTATTTTGTATTTATATAGGCAAGCATCATCAATGTGACTTGCAGGGAAAAAAAGCACATTCATTATGTCAAAGTGAACAATAGCAACATAAAAGTTCTAAATACTCCTTGATGCTGACAATTTCAAGTATGTGATATAACAATAACGTTCTGTTTGTTTTAAAAGTTCATATGAATTTTGATATTTTTCAAGAAAAATCAAGTCGTGTTTTTACCTCTTACTGACTAAAAAATAGCCAGAAATTTCTTATTTCAGAAGAATAATGTTAAGCCAAGAAAACTTTTAGTGCACATTAAACATTACAAAGGTTAATAAATGCCACATTACAATGGGTCAGTCAATATTTAAGCCTTTTCTTAAAGGCAAAGTTCATGTGCTCTAGGGCAAAGGAAAAAGCAGCTTCATAAATATTTTAATTATTTCAGAACTGAAATAAGGCATATTGAATGACTTGTAAACCATGGGAATTATTTTACTTTTTTACATAGTGTCTGGAATCGATACAGATTTCTGAACACTCTGCATTTTAGAAACAACATGTTTTCTATAATAAGCAAACAAAACTTTTTGTTTGAATTTCTAATTTCTTTTAGAAAGTGTTCTTCAAATGATGAAATGAACTGAGCAGTCTGCTTTCTGGAAACATGTGACACTTCTCACTTCCATAGATTGCCTCATAATGCCAGTTGCAGAATTTGAAACAATTGAAACAGCCACAGCAGCACACAATTTGAATATTCACATTTCTTTGAAAATTTTATCAGAAGACTTGCTCATTTGACAAAAGCAAACACCAAAGAAAGTCGGTGCTAGGAAAAAAAGAGTTTCTCCCTCCTTTTCTACTTCCCAATTGCCACAGGCAATTTGGTTATTCTGAAGTTTACCACCCAGAAAGACAAGGCTTTGGTCTCCTCCTAATTTGATGATTGACCCTGGTGGCCTTGAAATAGAGGTTGGCACTAGCTAAGATAAATAGACTGGGAAAAGAACCAAACAGAGCCATAACAGAAGTAAGCTAAAGAATGTCAATTTTCCTGAGACCCCAAGTTTAAAGAGGAGAGCATGTTAGTGGGCCAGCCACAGTTGATTGACTGAGGAGATAAGTCACCCTGGGAATTTGAGAAAAGGAATCTAAGTGCCATTAGGTTAAACAAAGGCTTTAGGTTAAACACTCTGTAAAAGTTGGTTGTTTGTTTTCAGACCAATAAAAAAAAAATGCGCCTTTGACTTCCAAGAACCATTAACTCTGCTTTTGTCAGAAAGAGGTTCATCTCAGCCACTACAGATCTCCCCCAAACTGGGGCCTATTTCATCTTCTAACTACCATTAAGTTTCTAAACTTTTACTCCCCTTTAAATTTATTGTTCTTTATTACTCAGAAATTTTAATTTTAATCTTTAAATTTAAAATCTTAAATTTTAAATTTAAGAAGAAGGATACTACTGACTTCTTCAGCTACATAAAAATTTCCAACAAACTAGGTATGGTCTTGTTGTACATCAGATTTTCAAAGCCAAGAGGGTCTTTATCCTCCAATTCTGAGGTTGGTGGAGAAGCCCTACTGCCTCCACTTCCACTAAAACCCATCACAGAAATACATATGAAACCCTCCATGCTGGGGAGGAAATGAAGGCTCTTTAACTATATATATATACACACATATATATATATATAAAAAATATATATTTATATAATAATATTAATATATTTTATATAAATAATATTAATATAATATAATATAATATAATATAATATAATACAATACAATACAATACAATATAATATAATATAATATAATATAATATAATATAATATATATTATAAATTATATAATATATATTTATATAATAATATACATATATATAAATTATATATATATAGTGTATCTATTTTTCCACAATTCAAGCAACCAAAATTAAAGTGCAATTTGAAGATAAATGGGAAAATCTTTAAAAAGGGGCATGGAATTAGAAAAGATAAGAAAGAAAAAACAAAAGTTACACATGATAATGCTTCATTTCTTCAGTTAACACAAAAAGAGAGCATAACGTCCAGACTGGAGAAGTGATTTCCTAAAGTTACCCGGTTTCTTGGCAACACCTGCTATAGATCCCCTGACCCCGTGGGGACACTTGGTTGAGATGCTGCATCCGTAAAATAATTCATTCTCTCTGTGTATGGCTGTTAATGATTCAACATGAGAACCCTCTCTGTGCTATATTTAGTATATTAGTTTCCTACTGTTGCTAGAACAAGTAACTGCAAACTTAGCAATTTAAAAGACCAGAAATTTGTATCATTCTGAAGGTCAGACACAAAATGGGTTTTAAATTGCTCAAACCAGTGTCAGCAAAGCGGCACATCTTCTGGAGACTCCTGCAGGAGACCCATCTCTCTCCATTTCCAGCTTCTAGAGGTTACCTGCATTCTTAGCCTGCTAGCCACATCACCCCACAATCATATCCTTTTTATATTGTAGACTTTCTACTTACCTTTAATAAGACCTTTTATGAACACATTGGGCCCATTGGGATAATTCATTATAATCTCCCCATGTTAAGATCCTTGAATTAATGATATCTCAAATCCTTTTGTAGTTTAGAATATTCACAAAGTTGAGGGATTAGGTCATGGTTAACTTTGGGGGACCATTATTTTGTTGACATAATACACCACCAAGGAATGATATGAAAATAAAGGACATGAATTTGACAAGAAAGATTTGCGCCATGGTTTTAATGTTCAAACATCAGCTCATTATATGATAATAATTTGACCATGTTAATGGCAAATACTAGGAGTTGTGGAAATTTATTTTTTCTTGTAAGAATACAGAAAGTCTCCATCTACTTACTTTTTTGTTGAGGTAATGTTGGTTTACACTGTTGTTTATATTTGGCAGTGCAGGACCCCCCTTTCTGGTGATGTTACCATAGTACTCGTAACACCAAAGCACCCATATTTTATAAGCCTATGAACCTGTTCTAATTAACAAATAAGAGGTCATAAAAACTCATCTTTGTAGTTGATTTGCTCCATATGAAGAACATTAAAATATTTATTCTGGGTCTGTGGGTTTGTAGTCTACAAGAGAAATATAAGTTTTATTTTTATTTTGTTATTTAGCATTGCAAAAATGAATGCTCAAGTGTTCACTAGAGTAAGAAAAATATTCCAGAATAAGAAAAATAGCATGAAAGAAATAAAATTCACAAAACTGTTGTGATTTCACTGTAATTAGAATTTTTAACAATTTATCCAGAACAATAGATTTGGCACAAAAACAATCATTTGCTGTTTTATATCCTAGCAAGTAAATGAATTGAGTTCTACCAGATACTATCATTTTTAAGATATTAAAATTTAGAAAAGAAGAGCATATTTTATATTTTATATAAAAGTAAAACAAATCCAACATTTTCAAGATTTCTAATTCTCAAATTATACAAATATCTTATACATGAACATGTAACATAGCGTATTATTGTATTAGTATTTGAATGTTCAAGCTTTCAGTAGCAGTAGTTCTGATAGGAAATGTGATAATGAAGTTTCTCTACATAGACCAGTTTAATGTTTGCTTAAAGTTTTTTTTTAATGAAATATCCTAGTTCTGGACAAAAGAAGGTAGCCTGAATCATATCCATAGAATGCACACCTGAATTCATTTTTCTTTTAGTGAAATATGTCATTAGGCCAGAAACCAAGTCTAATTAATTTTGAATTCCTTGCTCCAAGGTCAAGCAGAAGTTCTGGAATACTAAGTAGTCAAAAGGGAAGAAAAAAAAGTCCTTGAACTTGAAGTGGGGCAAAGAGGGCTTTGGTGAGGAAGGGGTATAAATAGAAATCTGGTAGTTGATGTACAACTTTTTATAGTCTTTCTACTCCTTGGATGAAGTAACTTATGAGAAATGTTTGATACGTTTTAAACCATTCTTTCCTACTTTGTATTTGATAGATAGCTCAAGCTCCACAACAAAATTCCATTGACTGGATTGCTTAAACAACCAAAAAATAGGTTATAATTTTGGAGACCGGAAGTCTGAGATCAGGCTTCCAGTCTGACCAGCTTCTGGTGAGAGCTCTCCCTGGCTCTTCCTGTCTCATCTGGCCTTTTCTTGGTGTGAGCACATGGAGAAAGAGAGAAATAATCTCACTTCCCTTTCTTCCAGGGCCACTTAGCCTATTGGACTAAGACCCTACCTTATGATCTCGCTTAACTTTAACTACCTTCATTAAAATTGTATATCCAAATAGTCACTTTGAAGGATAAGAGTTCAGGCTATGAATTTTGGGTGAGAATTCAGTCCATAGTACTCCATCCTTGGCCTCCCAAAATTCATGTCCTTCTCACATGCAAAATACATTAATTCTATTCTAATGATTTCAAGTCTTAATCCCAGCATCAGTTCTAAAGTTCAAGGTCTCATCTAAATATCTAAGTCAGATATGAGTAAGACTGAAGGTGTGGTTTATTCTGAGGCAAAATTCCTTTCCAGCTGTTAACTTTTGAAACAAGGCAAGTTACCACTTCCAAAATAGAATGATGGGATATGCATAGTTTAGACATGTCCAGTCCAAGGGGAAGGAATCAGAAGAAAGAAGTGACAGATATAAACAAGTCCCATATTTAGCAAATCAAATCCCGCTAGATCTTAAAGCTCAGGTATAACCTTTTTTGACTTGATACTCTGTGCTGTGGGCCCACTGGGGCCACAGCATCACCTTTATGTCCTTACGTCAGAATCTTGAGCTAGTACTATGCTCGCTTGGTGTCCAGCCCCAATTAGGACACAACCTGGTGTACTAAAATCAAGAAAATGGCCCAAATGATCTCTGAATCAACTTCCGAGTCATCTTTCTGTCTTCTTGAAGAATAGACACATTTGCAGTTGAATACCTCTATCATCCTATCCTCTCATAGCCAAGAAATCCAATAGCCTTCCTTAATTTCCTGTATTCACCCCTTCTGTTCTAACTGCTTGTATAATAATCATGTAAACTCTTTCTCTAGTGATAGTGCAGCCATACTTTGGCCATCTCTTCACAACATCTTTTTATTTCCTTGGCAATATGGGTAGATTGAGAAATTTCCTCTTTGCTAGTAATTCTTCTCACTTAATTTCTCTCCTTTCATGTTTTATTATAAGCAGCCAGGAGGAGCCACACTGTGCTCCTTCAACACTTAGCTGAGCTATCTTATCAGTTAAATATTTAATTTCAACTCTCAAAAGTTCCATCTTCCACCACAAACAACAATATAGTTCAGCAAATTTCACTTTATAACAAGGATCACCTTTCCTCCAGTATCCAGTAATATGTTCTTCATTTCTATATGAGCTTTTACCAGGATGTCCCTTAAGACCAACAGGCAACTCAAAATTCTTCCTGCCTCTAACATTGCCCAGTTCCAAAGCCCCTTCCACATGTCAAGATTTTTGTTTTAGAGTAACACGCTTCTTGTACCATAGTATATTTGGTATACTTAGTATATTTGGGCTACTGCATCACAATACTATCGGCTAGGTGACTTGGGCAATGTCTTTATTTTTTTACAATTGTGGTTAGAAGTATATCAGAGAATGAGTATGGCCTTATTCCAGTGAGAAACTTCTTCCTGGCTTGATGATAATGTCCTCCCTGTGATCATAAGGCCTCAGTTTGTGTGAGAGGAAGTGGAAGGAAGGAAGAGAGGAAAAGAAGGAAGGAAGGAGAATTGCCCTTGTAATATATGGTCTCTGATCCCTTCACATTGGGATCCCACCTTCATGGCTTCATTTAGCCATAATTGCCTCCTAAAAACAACCTTTGCCGGCAGTCACATTGGATGTTGGGGTTTCAATATATGAATTTCCTGGAGACACAATGCAGTCCAGTACATTCTGCCCCACAGTTCATTGAGCTTTTATACTTTACTACTAGGAAGCTGTCAATAAATCTACTAGGAAGTGATTACAGAAGAAAATGAAAGAAACGTTTTGACTCTAGCTGATAGTAATTTCACTAAAGAATTTTCAACAGCTGGGGTTTGGGTAAAGTTTCTTCAACAGCTAGACTTGAATGAAATGAAATAAAGAAAATAATTAGTACAAGGGAGATAGATCTGTTATTTCCTCTTTTCAGTAGTTAATCAAAAGAAAAGAAAGACAAAAAACTCATTTAAATGTATCCTTTTCCTTTTAATGGTATGTAAATTTCTTA
>PVIJ01003274.1:0-138580 GCA_004024925.1 Scalopus aquaticus
GGGGGGGGGGAGGTGGAGGGAGGGAAGGAAAAGGGCACAGGATGGAATAGAGAAGAGCGCAGGGGACCATGGAGATGGATCGCGGGTGAGTTGGTGGTGGGCTACCCAAGGGGAATACAAAATGTAAAAGACATAAACAACAATAAAAATATATATTAAAAAAATTAGGCTCTACAATAGGGAGTGATTATGAAAAAGTCCAAAAAAGACAATGGGTGGGTCATATTTTAAATAAGTAGAAGCCCAAGAAAATTTCCTACAATGAGCATTTTTCTAAGAAAACAACAACAACTATTTCTAATATGGGTAGAGGAAAATGTAGACTCTAGGGAGGGGTCCATTGTACTGATAGATCCTCACCCACTTCCTCTTGATGGAAAGATACAAAATCAGGAAGCATTTGCAACTGCTTCTGGGACATTGCCGCCTGAATATAGTGCCACACGCATCTCAAACTCATTACGTCCAAGACAGGACATAAGGCCCTAAGCCACCAGTGTATTCTTCTTCCTTATTCACTGTTATATCTTGAGAGCAGCTATATTAACTTGAGATGGATGAGATTCAAATTGGAACCCCCATGAAAGTCTGCAAACATTTGGGCATATGTTCATTTGTGCCTTTTTCAGGAGAGGATTCTGTAGACTTTATCAGATTCTCTCAGTCTTTGACCTCAAGAAAGGAGTGAAAGTCAGCCTTGAGTGGCACCGAGATGAGTCTCCATATGCCTCTGTGGCACAAGCTGGGCATTCTATATAGACACTATCCACTGCTCTGTTTTGCACACATTTGTGAATTGTCATAAATTTGCAGGAAAACTGATAGTGTTACTGTGTAGACTGAGGGGTACTCTGGGACCCCAGAACTTTCATGCTGTAAAGGGGTTCAGCCAACTACCAAATAAAGACAAAGCATACTCTTAGTGTAAAAGAACTTTAATAAGATTAGTATGCAGAGAGGGAAAGGATAAGTTTTCCAAATACCCAAAGTTACCCAACTCCTTGTGGGTAAATGCCCTCCCAAATAGGGCTGATCCAAAGCAGGGCCACTGAGGCCTACAAACTTGCCACAAGTCTAAGGCACCTTCTGGTAGGGAACCATAGGAAGGGGCAGAAGGGGCCAGGCCAGTCTGGAATGAAGGAAGCAAAATTAAAGTACAAATCAAGAAAAAGCTGCCACTGTCAGCCTCCCCATGTCTCAACATGTGTCTCTTCCAAGCTCTCTACTCCACCAAGTGGCTCTACTCCACCTGTCTCCTTCCAGGTCTTTCCTCTGTGTGCCCTCTCAGTGTCCTCTGCAAGCTTTCTCTAGCTTCCCCTCTGCTCAGCTCCACCCTTCCTTAGTTGGAGCAGGGAACACGGAACCTCCCCCTTTTATAGAGGGTACTCTCTGCAACAATAGGACTTATCTTTCAGTGAAACGCTGGGAAATGTTCTGCCACCAGAACCCTCAGCCCCCACTGGCCCTGGCCATACCCAATAAACTTGAGCTTTCTGAGTCCTCTTGCTTTCAATTCATATATTTGGAATTTGACTGTGGGATGAGTCTGGCAGGGGAAGAGTAGTTGAAAGAGAGAAGAGGAAGGAAAGGAGGGGGGATGTGACAACTGTGAGCTTGGAAACAAAAGAGAGAGCTTGAAGCTTTTGTCTCTGACTTAGTATTTTCAGAAACATTTAGGGGAAAAAATAATGTTTGCACAAAAATATCAAAAAGAAAGCCAAAGGGAAAGGGAACATTTCAAAGATGTATGAGATGTGTGGCCGTCTGGGTGGTCTGGTTGAAAATGGAAAAACAGAGTTCTTGTCAAGATGTGCTTTGGGAAACTCTCGGGGGAGCAGAATAGAACTTTCTGACCTGCAGCTTATTCCTTGAGTGCTCCTCTCTCTATCCCAGCCTCGAATGTATGTTGTCAGTTTTTTCTCCCCTTTGTTCTGAGGCTTCTAACTCAACTCACAGGTTCTTCCTTGTGGTAAAAATTAAACCCAAAACAGCAACTTCTGTTGTCATTTCTATATTGAGTCGAAGAAAGAATTCTAGGAAAATATTTAACAATTTTCAAAGGACTTCTCATGTATTATTTTCACAAGAACTTTATCACTCTTATTTTCTAGAAAATCAAGTACACACATCTGAACCTATCTCTTCACTTTGGTGGTCCATTAAGTTAATTATCATGATGCTCTCCACTTTCAGGGATTTATTTGATGTATTGTTCTTAATGGAACCTGGAATGTAGACATTTTCTGGATAACTTGGTCAGCATTTGTTGTCTGATTCTATTTCCTACTTCAGATGGAACTGTCTAGTATCCTCCCACAACTGTATCATTTTTGCTTTCTCTCTCTTATCCTTATCCAAATATACTCCCACCTAACAGTTATGGGTTTCCACATATGTGGGTATCTTCTTGACACACAGAACTAATCTCTCTTTCCTCCTATCTGGCCTCTTTCTTTTCACAAGTTTTGTCCATTGATGTCCAAGTCTGCACTTTATGATACCTGTTAGGTATATTTCCTCCTATATTACTGAAACTTTAAATTCACCTACTTTCTGCCTCTCTCTACTGTGTCTTTCACTCTAGGCCCTTCAAGTTAATCAGATTGCTCTCTACATCTGCCTGAGGCTTGAATAAAACCTAAATGGAATTCATGTTCAGTTCATCCTAGTTGTCAGCTCTATTGCTCTGACATGGGCTGGCAAATAAAGAAGCATCAGACTGAATGATAAGAGAAAAAAGCCAAAAAAAAGTTTAGTAACAGCATGTATGCTTTACCTCCTGTGCACATGGTAGAGACCCAGCCTGACTGGCTTCAGATGCCACCTTAAATAGTTTGCTGAGACAAAGGAGGTTGGGGGGCAAGAAAGAGGAAGGCCACTTAGGGAGTTTGCCGAAGAAGGTATAAGATACATAGGTGTGTAGATTTAAGGTCTGCCTTCCCCATTGAAAAGAGATAATGAGACAAGGTCTTCTCAGGAGAGGGTGAGTGAGGTGCCCTTACAGAGAAATGCCTTTTTCAAAGGCAACTTCCACCTAGATTTCAGAATCCCTTCTATGAAATCAACTGTTTACCAAAAAGACATACTTTGGGGTGGCAGATTTTTGCTCCCCTACCCTAATCAAGCCCAACTATGCTGAGTCTGGCAACTACATTAGCAGCAGTTCTTGTCTTTATGGAAGAACATTTATTATATACTTTGTGTGTGATGCACTATGTACTTCACAGAGACAAACTGAAATGCTTGCCTCTGGTTCCATCTCCTGCTCCAACTGGATACATACATGGAGTATGTTCTCCATATTATATACGACACAGATCTGAATCCCAACTACTTAGAAACCAGTATTTACAGGGCAGCAAGGGAGAAATGCCACAGGGGCTTCATTAGTAGAGAAGATGGGATTTACAGAAATCATCCAAGTAGAACTTTCCACCCAGAATCTTTCTCAAGGGAATATTACCAAGAAGCAGTTTACAGTCAGCTTCCTCTAAAAAGTTATGGTTTGGTTCCTGGATACAAACATTTGACTGATGAAGCTACAATAGTCCCAAAGTTGAAAGAATTTGTGCCATCCCATCCTTGGTTAGCATCCATCAGTTACGGTGCCATGCAGATCTTGAGCTTGATGTCCGCTCTAGTTTGAAAACTAATTACCTAATGACACATGATGCCACTGTAAGCTGCTGGTAACTGAGACAATCATTATCATTTAGCATTTTTTAGGCACCCCCAAAGGTGGATTAGAGGTTTTTAACTGCATTCACTCTGTTTATCACTTTTCTCTTCCATAAATATACTCCGAACATGACTACAACATAGAAACATTAACAATGTAAATACATTAAAGTAACATGCACCCAACTGGACTGCCAGCTACAAATCCAGCTACCACCAACATAGATTTTAGCTCTCAGTTCCACACCAGTGCCAGAAGGTTAGTTATATGACAAGCTAAATTATGCCAACTAGCCTCTATCATGCATTACTCTAATTATAATTGAGTTTAAGCTCCTTCAGAGCAATAATAATTTGTATCCTACACAATATCTATTTTAATATTCAGTAAATACATCCTCTTCCTCCAATAGAGTGTAGGTTTTCTTAGGAAAGGATTTTTCCTTATGTTAATAAATATATCCAGTATCTAACATGTAGTTAATTAAAAAGAACACCATATATATGTGTATATGTGCACACATACATGTAACGTATGTATGTGATGTCTCTCTGATGCATATATTTATGTGTGTGTATATATACATATATATATTTAAGGAATATTGACCTGTGAAAATTAAATTTAGCTCAACATTTAGGTTCTTGTGATTTATCATTAAAATAGCCATAAAGATTATAATTCAAATATTTTATTAAAAGGTACTGATGGGTGTAAAGCTAAAAATTCTGAACCAGCTTTTGGGGGAGTATGATTTAGGGCAAATTGTGTATGCGTTTTGGGTTTTATTTTCCCTACTCCATCCTGAAGAAACTTAGAAAAGGAGGGGTTGTGGAAGCCAAAGGAATGTAGGGATATAGGCAGTGCTGGCCTATGAGTCTTATTTCTATTTCAATAAGTCTTTAATTCACGCACTTGCTCTTTTATTCATACAAAATGACTTTAAAGAGCTTCAAATACTTTTTACTTAAAAAAATTGAAATGTGTGGAATTCAACTGCTTTGTGTATTCATGTTCCCATCTTGGAGGTAATGGAGGCACAGGTCTCAGAACAGTTCCTACATGTGTGTTCAATAAAAGAATTCTTTATATAGAAGTGCAGGTTGAAACCCTACTACATATAAGTATAAGGATGTGCTTAATGTGAGAAAGTGTTTAAAATACATGGAGGCCATATGGGGAAGTATTTGGCACTAAGGCAGACTGGACTCCAGAGTAGAAGTCAAGTTCAGAGCATTTCCCTATCCAATGAAGACCACTTCCACAGTAGTGATTTCTCCATTATTTGCCATAGGGAGTTGTGAACAAAGTTGCTTTTTCTTAAATGCTCCCTGATATGCCAGAGAAAAATCATTGTATAATGACACAGTGCACAAAATGCTGCAAAAATCTCTGTGGACAGGAATGGTTAATGCATCACAATGCCTTTGGGCAAACACATTTCTTAACTGAAATTTGCAAATTGCTGTCTGGTCCTTGGCATGGATGTGGTAGTGATGGAGGAGATATAACTTAAAAATAAGGACCCACACAGGGAGCTGGGGGTAGACAGAATCAACATAACCATGAGCACAATCTCTAAGTGCCAGCTCCTAAGTTCTAAAGCATAGGTAGGATCTAGATAGCAGTCTAGGGCCAAAGATATGGAGATCGAGTAGAATCTCCGGTCTCTTTTCTAATTCTAGTTAGCCAGTAAACAGACAGCCATCTTCAAAGATGAGTCCCTCCCAACTGAAAGAAGGCTGTATCAGTGCCATCCGTGCAAGAATTCCGGGGAGCGGAGAGAGGGGCAGGTGTGGGCATGGGCAGCAGGGCCTCCCTGGTGGGGCAGCGCTTAAGCGCTGCGCTGTGGAGCTGTCGGCAGCGGGACATGAGTTCAAAGCCCGGCCAGGGAGATTCCCACATGGTGTGGCAGACCTCTCCTGCCTCGTGCGCTGCTCCCCTCAGCAGTGTATTTCAGTCAATCCGTTCTACTCCCCACTCTGTCTCTGGTGAACCCTCTCACCGTCCCATGCCTCTGGCCTGTACCCCAGCTTGTATGCATAAATAAATAAATCTTTAAAAAAAAAAAAAGAATTTGGGGCAGCCATTTTCTCTGCCCACCTGTGCCTATGCAGGTGCTTTCCTTTACCAGCTCTGTCGCTCTGCAGGGCAGCGGCCTGCCTGTCTGCCCGTGACCTGCACCATGCAGGCCTCTCTCAGCAAACCTGCCCCCCTCAGAAGGGCAGCTCTTTCTGTCCACTCGTGTCTGTACAAGGGTCCTTTACTTACTTGTCCTAATAAACCTGCTCTTTAAGTATAACTGAGTCTGTCTTGTGGAGAAACTTGTCACGTGCCGCCAAAGGGAGCTCTGGTAAAACTTTTCCCAGAGTGAACCCAAGGACCCCGCTCTGCTCTCAAATCCATCACCTCTAAAACGACATCAGTAGGAAACCATGGATATGGTAGAAAAGCCTGACATAGTGTGGGCAAAGTGAGGGATCTGCCTGACCAGCTTGGGAATTATCTCCTGGCCATTATTTCCCTATTTAAGAAAGAAAAAAATAAAAATAAACTATCTTTTCTCTTGTGAACAGGAATGCTTGAATTTGTGGAAATTGCTTCCACTAGCTTTTCTATATTTTTTTAAATGGTGAATTTTCTACAAAAGAGATCCATATTACTTATTTTAGTTTAAACTCACAGTGTTATTTTTATAGCTGGAGGAGAGAGTGACTGTGTGCTATTCACTAAAATTTCCAGAATACGTCAGACCTTAATGGATTTATATTTGAAGGCTTCCTACTTTGCTTCTTTTACATTGATTTTAGGTATCAACTGAGCTTATATTCAAGTTGAATGTCAGGCAGAGTTGGGGCCACTCAGTTGCTGTCATGCTAAATAATGGCCTTTACCTGGTCAAAGGGGAGAGTAAAAAGATAATTTTGGTTAATGGATGGGGGGAAAATTCAGTTCTCAGGAACTGAATTATCCCAGGAAGGTGCATCAGGGATGATTTTAGCTGCTAGAACTACCAGTTGGGCTTGTTGCCAACGTTTGCTTGCATGAGCAAGAAGGTTAAAAATTGACTTCAGATGGTTAGTTATTGATAAACACACACAGGAACCGGTCAAATAATCTTTGAAGAGCAAAGATACTCATGGGTGCAGAAGGTGTCAGCCGAAATCCTGTAGATATTAGGAAAATATATTAACAGGACTAGTGCACAGCCTGGTGTATTTATGTTCTTTACAGGCAGCCTAAACTGAATTTTTTCTCTGGTGCTTTAAAAAAAAAATCAAAAAGGAAGAAATGCCAGAGATACGTTCTCATAAATAAATCACTACCGTTGGTGAAACTATCAGTCATTTACTCACCAAGCAATTATTAAGGACTGGCATAAAGGACTGAAGACACAAAGATGAGTAAACTAAAGTTTCTGCCCTTAAACAGTAAGTGTCAGAGAAGACGAGAATCTCAAAACATCACACGGCTGTGAGGGAGGCAGCTTGCATTGTGGGGTTGGCACAAAGAAGGAGCAAGTTTGGGGAGGGTGATCAGGGAAAGGTTTACAGAAAAGACCCTTGAGCTTCATCTCAGAAGATGGCCAGCACAAACAATGCTTTCTTGACAAAGGGAAAAACTGACCAGAGCGTAGAGGCGCATCAAGGGCTGCAACTAGTCTCACACCGATTCAGTCGGTAACTCCCATAGCAGATCTGCTTTGGAATTCAAGGTTTTTCCCCTTTTAATTTACTTTTCTTTATGTTTTCAAGAAACTGTGTCTATGGCAACAGCTATCAGGTAGCCAAAGCATTTCATCTCTGTGGCATCAAGAACACAGGATGACATCATCTGAATCTATTTTGCCAACCTACTTTCCCAAAAAGATTCCCTGGCAGAACCGCGTCAATGATAGCATGACCATTAGAAAAACGGCATTGTAAATACTCTGGCTTTTGTCATAGGAAAATAAAAACACATTTCTATAGTTGTATCGTGAACTTTTGATTATCCAAGGAACTTGAGATGAAATTAGCCAGGAAAACAGTTGAAAGGAAACAACAGTGACCCTCTTTTAAAGGCACAGTAAAACAGAAGAATTAGAATCAAATATATTCATTTTTATTCTAATTGTGAATGAACTGAATTTTCCCACTGAATTCAGAAAATGAGAGAGCTTAAAAAACAACACTGCCAGGGCCTCCCCGGTGGTGCAGTGGTTGGGTGCTGCCCTGTGGAGCTGTGGGCAGCCGCGACGCGAGTTCGACGCCTGGACGGGGAGATTCCCACATGGTGCGGCAGACCTCTCCTGCCTCACCCGCTGCTCCCCTCAGCAGTGTGTTTCAAAAAAAAAAAACAAAAAAAACCAACACTGCCACATAGGCCATTTATAAGAAACAACTGATGAACAATAACAAAAGGGAAACAGAATAGAAATTGAAATTCATAGCATCTCAAAACCCACATTTGCTTATAATTTTAACTTCTTTCCTCCATCAGACTTTTTGCCTCAAGTGGAATTATGAAAGTCAAATGGCAGCTTTAAGTGTCACTGACATTCATCTACAATGCAGTCCTTGATTCAAATACGAGTAAAGACTATGTCCTAAATTTAGTTGCGTCCTACATTTAGTCAGGGAAATGGAAATTGAATTTCGAACTTCATCAGAGAAAAGTTAATACAAGAATTTGGTTTTGCAAGCATTTCACAAGAGCCAAAAGAGATCAGAGAAGCAACGCGAAGATAATAAATGCAGGAAAACAGCTACGACACCTATGCTTGGGGAGACAAAAGGAAATGGGTTTATCAGAACCTAGGAACTTGGAGAAGAGTTCATGGCCCTGGGGCTCAGTCCTCTGAGAAGGGCCTGCTTCCCTGCTAGTACACCTCTGAAGCAGCGCTATGCAATTGTGTCTGGGGGCTCAGAAAGAAGCTGGAGTTTGTAACTAACTGTAAGTACTGAGACTGCTATTTCAGGAGCAATGTTGACAGAAACAGTAAGCAGGAAGGATGAAATCTTGTTCTCCTTCTTCCTGCCTTTTCTAATGTCCTCTATTGGCAGAAACCAATAGGATGCCAGCTGGTAAGGAAGCGTGGACTTGGAGTTGAATGATGGTAGGTATATTACCAGCACCATCTGTCCCTTTAACTAGTTAGTGTTCACACATGAACGCACACATATTCTCACCTCTTTCTCTCCCACCTTCCATTCTTTCTCTCTCTGAATATATTGAAACATCCACACGGCAAAACTGACATCTCTATACTTCAGGGCTTCAGCCTGACAAGATGTATGTATCCTTTGTACAAAACAAGATGCTCCAACACTCGCCTCCAAAATAGAAAGCACTAAGTCTTTGGAGTCACGACAGCTATTTATGACAAGTGATGACAGCATCCATCTCTGAATGCAGTTAACTTTTCCTCCAGTTCAGTCATAATGCTACCTAACATGGGGAATTTATAGACTCCATTATGAAATTAACAATAAGGGGAAAGAAGGAGGGATGATAAAAGATATTAGCCAGGAAGAAAAGCATGTCTTCATTTCTGTCATGGTCTTCATTTCTGTATCTGCTCGAGATCCATAGCTGGTATTTATAAATTCCTTATAATACTACTCTGTTTTGCATTTTAACATGGATTCCAAATATTTAATCTCAAAAATCTTAATACTCATCTGCCCTTTATTTGATTATTGCTGTTTTCCATGAACTGTTTCTGTTGGACAAGCTCTAAGGGGTGTTCCCAGAAGCCTCCCTGGGGCTGCAGATATCATTCTCTTTGTTCCTCTAAATATCAGTAACTCAATTTCCCCCTTGATATCAGATCTACCTCCTCAACCAGTTTGGCTAGCTTTTTTTTTTGCCTGTGGACCTAAGATTCTTGAAAACATGATCAATTGTTAGTCAAGGATTAATTGTCTGAATTATTATTTTATTTACAAGCTAACAAGTTAGGCCAGTACAGTTTTGTGGATATGAGAAGATATATCTCCTGCATCAGATTCAAAGGACTGTTTACTAATCTCAGCAATAGCATTAGCCAGGATATTGACAGTTTTTCAGCAGTTCCCTGAGCCCCATTTCCCACAGAGCAACATGAAGAGTTCCAGATGATACATGCACATAGATGGGATTTTATTAAGATGAATCCTGAGATTAGGTAACCCAAATCTTTTATAATGGACACTGAGAAGATTCTTTGTTCTGGGGGTATCTAAACTATCTCTATTTTCCAAAGTTGTAAGAAAATTTGATGTTTGCTCCAGGGGCAGAAGATATCTTTGTAATAAAATATCCTGGAAAAGATGGTCTGGAATACAGGGTAGTTAGTAGTCAATTCGCAATACTTGTGCAAACCAAAAGACCCTTGGACAGTTGTTTCCTAACATTGCTTAGTTCATCTCATTTCTGCTCATTTTTGTATGTTTGTCCTTAATCCTAACTGCTTCCTGGCAAAGAGGAAGGACTTTGGAACACAGGATCTCCTTTTTGCTAGAGAAGTTACTTTTAAGTACTATGATCCTAAAAATTGACCAAATAGCTTCTTGACACCATTCTTTTAGGGCTATGTGAAAATTGTTGGTGTAGCAAATAGAAATATTCCAGTAGGGAAGTCTAATTCAAGAAAGGACAAAAGTGGACTTCGACTTCTTTTTATAGCCCAGAGCAGAGCTAGTCGTAATCATGCCTTAGAAATCAACAATCATAACCTTCTGGGAATGGCCAGCATGCTATATTCTACTAGGAGGAGACATTGGTGACTTCTACACCACTTTCCCTAAATCTAGATAATAGAAAACAGCTTCCATCAACCCAAATCAAGAAGGAAAGAAGGGTAACTTCTATTCTAAGGCATGTTTTACCTTATCATCAAAGGATGCTCACTGCAAGCAGTGGTTTCTCAAATTTTACTGAGAGAACATGTGGAAATATAATTAAAAACTGGGGCTGTAAAAAAATCACCACTGATTTGTGCACCAACTTGGATGGGGTTTTAATTCATTGTAGTGTTCCAAGTCACGGTAAGATGATCTGACTTTCTCTTTCCCTAGTGTTATCAATCAACAGTGTGGTTGATGAAGTTACCTAAAATAATCAGATAGCTTCTGATACATTGAGGACAATAACAAAGAGCAGTGAAATAAAATAAGACTAGTACAAATTAGTCCCCTGTGTGACAGTTAAAGAGATTAGATTTTTTGAACCTAGGGGACCATCATTCTTTATCAGGACTTATATTTTATAACCAAATATTGAGATTATAACCATTTTATAAGGTTTAAAGTTAGCTCGCACATGATTAGTTGCAGAGGTCTCAAATGGATTATGAACCAAATATGTAGACATGCTACATGGCCTATAGTATTTTATTTTTAAAATGGAATTGGACAGTACATTTAAGAATCAGGAGGTTTCACATGAAAATGAGAATCCTGGGTGCTTTGTGAAATATAGAAAGATTTCTCAACACAGGACCTATAATCCTACATGAAAACTATCTCTTTGTGCTGAATAACAACTATGCTCTTTAGGAGGAATATGCACAGGCCTCACTATTTTATCTCTAATTTAGAGGCTGCATGCCAGCCACCGCGTATCATGAGGCTATAACTATTTTATATGGAATTAAGGGGAAGTGAAGTCCTTCTTACACTTGTCTTCTATCATTTTTGCTTTTACTTTTTTCTTGTTTAGAGATATCATGATCAATCATTTATGGTTTTTGCTGGGACTCTATAGGTACTTGATTATAGAACCTTCATCTGGTTGACAGCCTCCAACCCTTTGATGCTGGTGTCCCCCTATAACATCTCCAATGTATTCTTAGTCACAGGGAATTCACCACCACTGGGTCAGCCAAATTCATCTTCAGTCAGCTCTGAACATTAGTAAGTATATTTTCCTTTAATTTCTACTAGTCCTGAGTCTATTCTGGAAGCCATGAGCCATACAGAACTAACAAATAATGCAGCAATGTTTGCTAAGCACTTAGCTCAGAGCCGGGCACGTATACAAGCTAAATAAATGTTTTCCTTCTCTGCTCCATTTTTTCATTTAATAATTATCTGACATTTGTTGAGTCACTACTATGTACAAGGCACTAAGACTTAAGAAATGAAATGATGAAAAGACACAGATCCTGGGTTCTAAAAACTTACATAATCTTAGCGGTGTGAAATTGATCCTTGTGTGTTGTTACAATGCTGTGTTAGAAATAAGAACAGGACCCCCATACTAGGGTGCAACATCCTATTTTGTGGGGAAAGATTAGAAGGGAAGTGGGAAGCAAGATAGCCCAGGCAAATAGTTTGAAAATTATTTGTCCAATATTTAGAGGTTGGAACATACTATGGCAAAAGGATCACAAGGTCCAGGGCAAAGTGAGGATATAGAATAAGTGTGACTTTGTGGGTATTAAGACCTAAAGAATTTTAGTATCAGATGAAACATGCTTTTGCTAATACTTTCCTTTTAAAGTGTTAGAAATGTGATAAATTCTGAGATAGTAATAAGAGTGAGCTATAGGAACACCATGGTCACTTGCCAGAACGACAGTAGCAGGCAGGCTCTCTGGGGTTGCAGGGGAAGAGCTCAGACCAGTGCCACAGAAACAAACTGTGTTCAAAGCTATTTCCCAAGTGGCCAACTGGCCAGTCTTGAATTTGCAGGGTTTTTGACGCATGTTGCACTCAGATAACCTGACACCTCCCAAAGAACAGTGTCCAACATGGAAGAAAGGCTGGGTTGTGTGTCTATACTCACCCATGGTCTCCTGCACTCCATATTTACATCCTTGATATGTATACTGTATAAAAACTGAGTAAGTCCTTGAACTTAATTCAAGGTCACAGGCTTGCCTAGTCCTGACTGCTTTATTCTGTTTCTCTTCTGGGTGGATAAAATGAAACATCATGAAATAGCTTTCTAAGATCCTTTTCAGAATATTTATTACTTCAAGAGTCAGGAGCAAACTATTAATAAGATAGATGCCCAAAAAGAGAACTTTAACATGCATAAATATATAAATATATATATGGGCTCTGGGGCAAGGAAAGTGAATAGTCAGATCAAATATCCTGTTCAAACTCTCCCGTGAATTTTCTGTCTCGTTTGAGTGTGATCTTTGAAGAACTTATGATGATAATGATTATATTTCTGCCTTCTATGGATACTATGGATAGAATTTCAGTAATTACACAAATTGAATTATGTTTAGAAACTGGGAAACAAAATACTGAATTCATGTCAAAATATGTCATTTGAAAACAACGTAAATTTGCTGTCTATCACTCAGTGGGAGGGCGGGGGGAGGGGAGGATAAGAGCACAAAATGGAGTAGAAAAGAACACAAGGAACCATGGAGATGGATCACGGGTGAATTGGTGGTGGTTTACCCAAGGGGAATACAAAATGTAAAAGACATAAATAACAATAAAAATATATATTAAAAAAAAATTGCTGTCTCTGTTTTGAGTAGCTCTCTTTGTTTGAGTATAAACCTTTCTTACAGAAATAAAAGCACTAGAACATGCAGATAGATGTGCTAGGATTTTTTTGTGAAGCATTATTTTTGTTTCTGTTCAAATTTTTTATTACATCTATGCATTTTCATAATCAATGTCTAGTTTTATTTTATATGTTCAATACTTTATATAATACCTAAATCTCTTCTGTATATTTTTAAGCTGAAGAATGTCTAAGATTTAAACAGGTTGTGTGTGTGTGTGTGTGTGTGTATGTGTGTGTGTGTGTGTGGTATTCTATTATATCACCATATCACAGTTTATTTATTGATTCCCATATTATGAAATATTACTTTTAATAGTAGAAATCTGAGAATAAAAGACATCTCTATGAACAAAGTAACTGCTAAGTAAATACTGACATATCTATATTGTAGAATATATGCAGCTACAATCAAGAATTAGAGAGCAGCATTAACTTGAAAAGATGTCCCTAATAAATTACTAAATATGCAGAATAATCTTTATAAAAATAGGACCATTGCTGTACTATATGTGCATGTGAGTTTTATAAAAATGTACAAACATACTCAATAAACCCAATGAAAAGATATCCAGCAATCAAAATGTTAACACTGATTTACATGAATGTTAACACTCATTTACATGATAGTGGAACCAGATGGGGGAAGAAGAAACTATACATTTTTATTTTATATGCTTTCGTATTGTTTGCTTTAGTGCATGTGACTTTTACAGATTAAAACAAAATAACAAAGCATTAAAAATTGTTAGCACTTAATTTTTGCTGTAGACAGTTTTTCCTACATGAATGTTATTATGCCATCTGCCAACCAACTCCTTTCTTCCTGTCTCCATCACAAATGTCCTTTGAAGTCTCAGTGTGTTCCCATTCCTCATTTTTGTGCCAGATAATAAACTGATTCACACTAAAGTGTGAATGATTGATGTCATCTTAACTGTTACACTTCCCAGAAACATTGCATTTTTTAAAAAGCTGTGGATGGGCAGTAAGCTGTAACTTTATTCATCTGAATACTTTTCTAATTTCAGATAGATTGGAATGGTTGGGCAGTGACTTTAGGGAAAGAAATCTTTGTAGTGGCTCTGGATCTAACTGTATACTCAAGCCCAGTCATGGGAAATTGTCCCTCTACATCTCCTTAGGATTGTAATTTCGGGAAGCCCCTTTCCTTCCATAGTTATCAACTGAAGTGTTTCCAGTTACATCATCCTGCGGGGACTGAAATATCCAAACAGTTTCTGAAAGGACATAATTCATTTTTTTGACAGTTCAAGTGGGGAATGTACTTTATTTCTGTTTTCTTCCTCCTTGCTACACATAAATTTCCTGAATCTACAAAAGAACTCGATGATCAATTACTTATCTTCTCCAATTACACTGGTCTGGAATTATCTTTCAAGGATAGTATTGCTTGGACCAGTCTAATGACCTGAAGCAACATCTTTATCAATAAGCTTGGCAATATGTCCTATACTATCTTCCCTCACACAGTTGATCCCTCCTCCCTTGACGCAGGCTCCTGATATCCTGAGTCTTGCTTCTGGTAGCAACAGTTACGGGAATGCACAGAAGCACATGCACATTCATAATGCCTAAGAATACTGCTGGACATGTTCCTGTTGAATAGTTGCTACTGTTAATGGTCCAGTTGGGGGAGTTTAGTTATGGTGAAGGTGCCTGAGTATAATTTATATTTCAGGATCACTTTAAACAATGGAAGAAACTATGCAGGCAAATCCCACCAAGCCTTCACCCCTGGGATTCTCATTTAAAGTCCAGAAGGCTCCAGAGGAGCAAAAGGGTCCAGGTGTGTGTTCTTACTTAACCTCAACTCAGTGTTGCCTTAACTAATTCATCTCACTGATATCTGATGCTTTGCATATTTTCCCACAATATGCAGCCCGAGAACCAAAGGGAGTGGAGCACTAAGAAAGGCCATCACAGAATGCTTCACTGATTACCTTTAGAGCAGTGTTTCTCAACCCAGTAGATATGGTCACCCACAGAACATTTGGCAAAGTCTAGAGAAGTTTTTGGTTGTCACAACTGGAGGTAAATGGCGTTCATGCCAGTGGCATCTAGTGAGCAGAGGCCAGAAATGCTGTTTAACATCCTGCAATGAATAGGATAGCTCCCCACAAAAGAATTATGAGCCCCAAATGTGGATGGTGATGGGCTGAGAAGTTCTGCTTTTAGTTATTTGTCTTATTGCTAGGGTGTAACTCTTGAAGTCTATGGGGCATTAGAGATTTTCAAGTACTTCTTTGTTTTCCATTTCAGAAAGCAAATTGGCTTGCTTGTCCTTTGAGTTCTAGGACACCTAATTAGCATTAGAATAAACTCTTTGGCAAACATTAGCTGTATCAGCTTTAAAGGATAAAAACCTCACTTTCTAAATCTGAATAAAAACCTCTATTTTGGTCATGTTGCAGGGTTGGGCCAAACAAGGTGGAACAATGTCAAAAGTGCTTTAAAAGGTGTAGTCTGTCTCTTTCAGGAGACCCTGGAATTAGAATCATCTGAATCAGAATCACCTTTCCTGTTTATTGCAAACTCGGATTCTTGTGCCCCCCTCCATCTACAACATGGGAATCTCAGAGTGTTACTCATTCTCCCCTTTATCCCTCGGCCCCCACCATGCAGCAGTGAGCAGACGGGATGTAGCTTCAAGGTACTGTGCAACCACCAGCAAATGTTGGTGTTGATATTACTTGTGATGTCCACCTTGACATGGTATGATAAAAAAAAAATCTGAAAAGTAAACAAATACTGAGTCTTTGTCCCTAGCACAGAGTTCTTACAACTCTGTGTGCTAGTGAGATGACTCACAGAGATGCCCTAGATAACTTCAGGGTGGGAGCTGGTAGCCACAAAAACCAAATGGTGTGACTGCAAAGTTAGAACTTTTAGGCCCACTGCCACCCCTACTCTGAGGCAGGGGAAAGAAGCTGGAGATTGAGTTTAGTCCCCAAAAGCTATTGATTTAATCAATTACACCTACATAACAAAACGTTGATAAGAACCTTAAATGGGGCCTCCCTGGTGGCGCAGCGGTTAAGCGCTGCGCTGTGGAGCTGTTGGCAGCGGCGACGCGAGTTCGACGCCCGGCCAGGGAGAATCCCACATGGCGCGGCAGACCTCTCCTGCCTCGCCCGCTGCTCCCCTCAGCAGTGTATTTCTGATCTGCCTGTTCTGCTCCCCACTCTGTCTCTGGTGAACCCTCTCGCCACCCCACACCTCTGGCCTGTACCCCAGCTTGTATGTATAAAATAAAAAAATAAATAAATAAAGAAATCTTTAAAAAAAAAAAAAAAAGAACCTTAAATGGGGTTCAGAGAGCTTCTTGGTTGATCAACACAATGATGTGCTGGGAGGGTGGTATGGCAGGAGAAGTCATAGAAGCTACAACTCTTTTCTCCCCATACTTTGCCCTATTCATTTCTTCTATTTGGCTGTTCCTGAGCTACATCCCTTTCAATTAACCAGTAATAGTATGTAAAGCACTTTCCTGATTCTGTATGTCATTCTAGTGAATTACTAAATCTGAGCGGGAGGGAGATTGTGGGAATCCTTGAACTGGTAGTCAACCAGGCAGAAGTTTGGGTAGCCTGGGGACCTCGTTTACAGGCACAGTACAGGTAGAGTCCAAAGTGGGGCAGGCTTATAGGACTGAACCCTTAGTCTCCGGGATAGGTGCTGTCTTTGGGTATCTGGTGTTAAAATTGAATTGAATTGTAGGACACTCATCTGGGATCAGAGAATTGGAGGACTGCTTGATGCTGGAATGATGTATTAGGTATCAAAAAAAAAAAAAACAACAAAACCCCACATAATTAACATAGCCTAAAGTAACAAAGAAACCATGAAAAGAGAGAAAATCAGGTACCAAAAAAATAATATCCTCTTAAAATCTTAACATAACTTTAAAATTACATCTTCAGAAATTAAAATATTCTAGAAATCTTCTCTTCATTTCTAAGTCTACATTTATATTGTACTTAGACATATCACTTGCAAAGTACTGATCCAATATCCAAAGTATGATATTTTTAAAATTTCCACCTCCCCAAAATGTTCCAAGATATTATGTAAGACATTTATTAGCTCAGATTCTATAGTTTATATCTGGGAAAAATTCTTGCTATATAAACTGTTAGCAATAATCATTCCCAAGAGATGTCATTGGTGCAATACTCAGGATATTGCACCTACAGAAATAATGAGTGACATATTTTTAGATGTTGCTATCCACACATTATCTGTGGGAGGACAAGGAGAGTCTCTGTACTCTCTACTTTACACATCATTTACTTCTTAATGGCAAAATGACAACATGTGAACAGCAAGAGAGAAAAGTGAAGGCTCACTGCTTCAAGAAAAATAATTGGAATTGCAGTTTTGCCAGCTGGGACGTCTTAGCGGTCGCCTGTTCATCATCCATTGGAAGAGTGTTTACTCTGTTCTCTGTGAATGGTGCTTCTTGCCATTTCCTTCTCACTGCCTCGACTTCCCCTGCTCCCACTGACTCAGGTGGAGAACGCTGGCTCATAGAGATGCAGGCCAACGCGTATGAGCAAACGCCCAATCTATGTTTTTGCCTTCACCTGCTTATTCTGAGGGACCAACTGCTTTGAACCTCAACTCATTCCTACAAAAGGCTACTCAGTTTGCCAACTCAGAGTGTCTCACCCTCCTGGAAAACAGGCTAGAGACAGTTTAGATGAGCAATATTAGGACATAGGATTAGAGTGGTTTGTTTTCTTCCCTTTCCTATGTCAGGCTGGAAACTACCACTTTGCTAACTCACCTCTCAGGGTGTGACAGGGACACGGCCAGCAGGGACCATCTCCCTTTCTCTGACCCTCTTTTATTTTCCTTAGTCCTCAAAACATTTGAGCTTTTGGTCTTTCAGTAAATGAAGAGATAATTTAAGCTGCATATACAGAATTCTTGAGGCTTAGAGGAAATGTGTAGGTTGTTAGTAACCCCTAAATTTAAGCCTTTTTTAGTTATTAAAAAAAAATGACTAGCACTTTCTAAGGTAAAACTGTCCAATAGAAATATAGGTAGTACAAGCACATGGAAAATGTTAAGACTCTAATAACTGCAATAAAACAAAAAGAAACCTGTGAGATTAATTTTAATACTGTATTTCTATGCTACAGCCCCTTCTATTAATCCAGCTTAAAATCATGTAACTCTCACAAATGGGAATGAAAGACATAACAGGAAAACCTACTAAAGGTGATAAGTGAACTGGGGTAGACAATCCCTGTGGTGATGCAGGAAGTAACCCAACGGAACTTTAATCAATGGCTAAAATCTTTTCAGGTAGCTCTCATCATGCACGGTGACTGTTCTCCTGACATGTCAGCACATGCTGTAAACCCAGACGGATGGCTATTGGAAGCCTGTACTTTTCCAGAACCATCACTGCACACATCAGTCCTGTAACAAACAGAGCTCTCCAGTGCTCTCAGAAAATAGCTGCTGAAACCTCTATATGTCCCCTAAAAAAATTTGCCCTCAAGTTATGTTATAATTTACTTGAATTTAGTGGAAAATTCAGCACTATCTCAGGATTATTAGAAATTAGGGAATAACTGTGATCAAGGCCTGATTGGCTTAGTGCAATTCAAGATATCTAAGGCACTTGTGAGCAGATAAGGAACTCATTTTGGGAGAACATCCGCCTGTTGCCCTGTTTGTCCCTGGAAGGGCCCAGAGGTGGATGCGCAAGGTAAACACTGCTGGGGGGTCCATTGAGGTGGTTAGATTTAGAGAAACAAAGAAAGGGAAGGGGTGTGGTGCTGCACATATGGGACGGAGTGCTGGTGAATTTTCTGGAGGCTCTCCAGGCATCCATTTCTGAGATTTAAAAAGAGAATTATCGCGCCTCCCTGGTGGTGTAATGGGTTGAGCTCAGCACTATGAAGCTATCCAGAGCCACTGCAGCACGAGTTCAATACCCATCCAGAGAGATTCCCACATGGCTCAGCAGACCTCTCTTGCCTCGCCCACTGTTCCCCTCAGCAGTGTACTTCAGTGGATTTGCCTATTCTTCTCCCCACTCTGTCTCTGTAAATCATCTCAGCACCCTGCACCTCTGGCCTACACCCCAGCTTGTACACATAAATAAATAAATTTTAAAAAAATTAGCATCATCAGAAAAGTTATGTTCTGTCCGAAAGGCTGCTCTGAGAAGCGTTGCTCTACATCCCCCTGCTCTCCTTCCTGGAGCTGCAAAGGCAAGGTTCCTTGCGAGCTGTAGATGTAGACATGGAAAGGAGAAAATACTCACCTCTGAGAGGGCACAGCAGATGTACACTGACAGATGAGCAGTTTCTGGGGCAGGGAGACTTGTGCTGAGAGTTTCTTCTTCTCAGAGTCACCTTCACCTCAGTGGGTAAGACCAAGGTCATTTTTACTCTTCTCTACCTTTAATAACAAAAATAATAGTAGTGATAGCAAGTTAGGTATTTATTGAGAACCCACTCCAGGGAACAGATGATGCTTAGCGCTTTCTGGGAAACACTCTGTTGAATCTTACAGTAAGCATTATTATTGTCATTTTGAAAATGAGGTTTGCCCCAGGACACTTTGTAGGAAATGGTAGAGCTAGAGTAGGTAAGAATACAGTACCCGAAGAGTGTGTGCTTGATGAGCACAGTCCTTCAAGCAGAGGTTCTGAGGACCTGCACAACTTTATACACAAGTGCAGAACAGGCTAAAGCTAAAATGCAAACAGATTCAAGATTTCTTGACCCTTTTTGTTGAGTTCTTAATAGCCTAGCCCTCCTTTTAAAAGTGAAGCTCGGGCCTCCCTGGTGGCACAGCGGGTAAGCGGTACCCTGTGGAGCTGTTAGCAGCAGTGATGCGAGTTGGACACCTGGCGGGGGAGATTCCCACATGGCGCAGAGGACCTCTCCTGCCTCGCCAATGTATTTTTGTCGATCTGCCTGGTCTGCTCCCCACTCTTCTCTGGTGAACCCTCTCGCCACCCGACATCTCTGGCTTGTACCCCAGTTTGTATGCATAAATCAATACATCTTTAAATAAAAGTGAAACTCAATGAGAGAAACAATTTCTGAAATAGCCTTTTATTTTCCTAACATTTATTATTTTCTGGAACAGCATTTCCATAACCCTAATTCTTTCAAATAAAGTGTTTATAATTTACTGTCCCATCGATCAATAGTCTGTCAGAAATTTCTGTGGCTGAGGATTTAATCATTTAGAATTGTAGAGATTTTTAGGAAGGTTAAGCATTTATATGCCATATCTTATATACTAACCCAGCAGAGTATGCAGATGCTACAGACTGAATTTTGGCTCTATGAAATTCATAAGCTTCTGAAACCCAGCCCCTCCCCCCACCGTGTGACTTAACTGGAGACAAATTTTAAGGAGGCAATTGAGGTTAAATGAAGTCAGTAAGGGTGAGGCCTGACAGAACTAGTGTGCCTGTAAAATTGGAAGACTCTGCCATGTGAGAACATGGTGAGAAGGCGGACACTGCAGCTGGGGAGAGAGGTCCTCACCAGACACTGAACCAGCTGGCACCTTAATCTTGGATTTCCCACCTCCAGAACTATGAGAAATTATATCTATTGTTTAAGCCACCTAGTCTGGTATTTTCTTTTGGGAGGTGGAGCAGAATCCCCAAATCAAACATATATTTTTCCAGTGAATGTGACTATTCAGTGTGCTGAAGACTATATAGTGTTACGGTTTGTTTATATTGTTACAAATTGGTAAAGCAAATAGGAATAAATATAGACCAATAATGATATCATTTCTAAGATAAATAATCGGAACAGTTTCAATTATATACAGGTTAAACAAAATTAAAGTCTACCACACATGTGTGCACTAATTGTTTCTTTTTTCTAGTTACTTGAAGACCCTGAAGAAGACATACCAGTTATCAGGTTACAGTGAGAGTTCATGTGATAGATTAGGAACAAGACTGTCAAGTGTTTAAGTGGTTGTACTATCTACAGCTTTGAAAACATTGCTCCAGCTTCTGCTTCTGGCCATGTTGGAGTAGCTGGGTCTACCAGACCTGCCCTCCTGCTGTAAAATATGAAAACTGGATGAAATATATAAAAAGTTGGTTTTGGCCACTGAATAACTTTCAGTGCAAGCCTGTGAACTCTGGGACAAGGAAAACAAGTGCAGCGAGCCCTCTACTCCCTGTTGTTTTCCTCCTGGAGGCCCTTTCTGGACCATAGTATAGGGAGCAGCATTTTAAGCAAAGCAGACAAGTTGCCTCAGGGAAGTGAGAGACTGGAATTTGTGGACAGGTATACCTGTCAGGAGGGAGGAAGTAATAACAAAAATCTAGAAATCTGATTTGGGCTCTTCATGAGTCTGTTGCTAAAGAATAAGTTGCAAATAATAGAGTGAAATTCCAAGAGGCCGGGCAGAAAGACCAGGCAGCTCTAAAATGAATAATTCCCAAGGCTCAAACAGAGCTGGGAGATTTTCAAATAAAACACAGTTCTTATAATTATATATATATATATATATATATTTTTTTTTTAAAGATTTACTTTTTATTTATACATACAAGCTGGGGTACAGGCCAGAGGTGTGGGGTGGCGAGAGGGTTCACCAGAGACAGAGCGGATAGCAGAACAGGCAGATCAGAAATACACTGCTGAGGGGAGCAACGGGCGAGGCAGGAGAGGTCTGCTGCGCCATGTGGGATTCTCCCCGGCCGGGCGTCGAACTCACATCGCCACTGCCAACAGCTCCACAGAGCAGGGCTTAATTGCTGCGCCACTGGGGAGGCCCATAATTATATTTTTAAAAGCTTTTAGACATCCAAATCTTGACATATTGAAGCCCCCTGCAACAACGTCCAGCATTCTTTAAAGAATCAGTCTGGGAGACTAAATGCGCAATTTTACACTCCAACATCATATAAAAGTTACTAAATATTTGAAAAAGCAGGGGAAAAAATCAATAGAAACAGATCCAGAAATAACAGAGATGGAGGAATTAGTATATGAGGCATTGAAGTAGCTATTACAAATATGTTTAAGGATAAAATAAAATGAAGAAGAGAACAATGAACTATATAACAATTTCACTAGATGGGAATAGCATATTAGACACCATAGAAGCGAAAAATCAGTGAACTTAATCGAAACTATACAAAGTGAAACAGAAACAAAAAAGAATGAAAATAGAAATGAACAGAACTTCAGTGCCTAAAGGACAATATCAAGCTAATATGAGGAGGTGTGAGCCTATTGCCCTGAATCATATACAGTGAGGTAAACCAACATTACCTCAACAAATTAACTAGTATATATATACACATATATGTAATTGATATACCAGAAAGGATAGAAACATATTTGAAATATTAATGGGTGAAAGTTTCCTAATTTAGTGAAAACTATAAATCCGTGTATATAATTTTCCACCAGTATCATAATGCAACAAATTCAGCAGCTTAAAATTACATCTATTTATTACCTCACAATTTCTGTGAGCCAGAAGTCCAGACATAGGTCAACTGGGTTAGCATTTCACATTTGAATTTCTGTAAACTATGTGATAGAGAGAAACTTTTTAAAAAGTCAGAGAAAAAAAATGCTTTGCACACAGAAGAATAAGCTAAGAATTGCTCTAGACTTCCTGTCAAAAACATATGAGGGACAAAATGGAATGAAATTTTTAGAGGAAAAGATTGTCATACTAGAATTATATACCCAGTAAAACATATACTTAAAAAATGAAGGCAAAATAAAAACCCCATTAGATAAACAAAACACTGAGAGAATTCATAACCAGAGATACTGAATGACAAAAAGTGTTAGAGGTCTTTAGATAGAAACTTCAATCTATACGAAGGAATGAAGAGACCTGGAGACAAGGACGCTGTGATGGAGTGTGTGCAAATACAGTCACAGATCCTCTCATGGCCTTTTTCCTCCTATCACATGGTAGACTTTCACCTTCCACTCCATTAGATTCTGGCTGGTCTGGTGACTGGTTTTGACCAATAGAATGTAGTAGAAGTGATGCTATCTAAGTAAAGACTTTTCACCATCAGCATCTTGGAATCCCAGGACCACCATACCATGAGGAAGCTCAGTCTTGCCGCCGGGGAGGATAAAAGGCTGTAGAGACACTCCACCTTAGAGCCAGCACTGACTGCCCTGACATGTGATACCTCCTGGACATATATGCCCACTTAAGCTTTCATCTGCCCACAACAGCACAAATAAATTGAAGTGATATCAGCAGAACTTCCCAAGCAACCACAGAATCAGAGGACGTGATGTCATTGTTTTAGAAGTTTTAAATTGAAAAATGAAATAAAAGCAAAAACTTTCCTCCAGTGTGATTTATTACTATATATCCCTGTGTAAGCAATTTCTCTTTAATTGAGCAAATGTTAATGATCTCTTCATCACTGATGAAAGCATGTTGTTCAAGGCCAACAATTAATTAACCTCACACTAACTAACCACCGTCAGATCATTTATGGTGATTTTTTTCCACCTATAGTTATAATGTCATAATTGTTCTCATACATAGTGTTCTCATGCTGGCTGTATTTCATCAATTTCCCCTTCATTTATGAAACACAACTATACCATTGTCATATTGTCAATGATGAATAATTCTTTGCTATCAGCTTCTAACAGGCAATAGATATTTGGTGTAAATAACAAAGTTTTATATAATTATATATTATTTTTTATATAACTATATTCTTTTTATATAATTTAGAGTTAAATTAAACTCAAAAATTTCAAAAGGAGACAAATATACACAGCAGTTGTGGTGGTGATGAGCAGTAACTTTTAGACACAACTAATGGGCAGAATTGCTTTTGCCACCAAGCTTCTTTGTCCCAGCACTTAAACAGGCTGCTTTTTTTTTTTTTTTTTTAAAGAGCATTTTGGCTCCTGTAACTGCAGAGAAAGGATTGTGGACCTGTACCTGACAAAATGGCACCCATTTTGAAATGTACTTGTCCTTATTCAACTAGGCAATAAGACAGAGTGTTCTCTGGAAAGAGAACTCTCCCTGCCACCCACTTTTGTTACACATGGACATTAATAAGGCGATGGTGATCTCATCCTCCTGGCTTGGCTTCCTTGGCTGACATTCCAGAGCAGTGGCAGTCAGAGGCTTCAGTTCCATTGGCCAGCACTGACTGATGAGCTTGCCTTGGCTCTCGTAGCTCTTTGCTGGGCCAGCATTTTAAGCCCTGGATTAGCTGGCAGCAAAAAGAAATCCTTTTTTTTTTTCCAATAATACCAAATCCTACAAAAACTTCCCTCATACTCTAAGTACCACTATCCTCCCAAACCCCAGTAAACATGCTTTCTTGGTTCACCAAGAAATCTCTGGCACCTGTTAGAAATACAGGGCGATGGAAGTAGTAATGGTCTAGGAACCCTGCACACCTTAATTCTGTTGTAGAATGAAAGATATACACAGAAAATGACGCTGGTCAACAAACATGTTACTTGGGCCCAAGTCCAAGTGCACACCCTGTGACCCAGCGTAGAACACATGCACCTTGGTAAGGTGTTTTGCCCAGACAAGTATGAGCAAAGTCTTAGGCCTTCTGTCTTAGGCTCGGGCCCTATTAAGGAAAAGGTACGCAGAACCTTAGAATGGCCACACTCTTCTCTGTTAGGGGTGAAATAAGGTGGAAGATCTGCTTAATAGAATCCCTGATTTTCATTTTTTGACCTCTTCTTATATGGACTTTACTTCCGGATGCATTTTATCTTGCTTTTTTTTTAAGATTTATTTATTTATGCATACAAGCCGGGGTACAGTCCAGAGGTGTGGGGCGGTGACAGGGTTCACCAGAGACAGAGTGGGGAGCAGAACAGGCAGATCGAGTGAAATACACTGCTGAGGGGAGCAGCAGGCCAGGCAGGAGAGGTCTGCCACGCAATGTGGGATTCTCCCTGGCCGGGCATCGAACTCGCGGTGTTGCTGCGGACAGCTCCACAGCACATCTCTTAACCACAGCTCCACCAGGGAGTCCCTTATCTTGCCTTTTGAGATGAAATGTGCCAAACCCAAAATGGACAAATTAAAACCCTTCCAATTTGGGTCTCCCTGGTGGCGCAGCAGGTTAAGCAAAGCACTACGACGCTATCCAGAGCCACTGCAGCACGAGTTCAATCCCTGGCCAGGGAGCTTCCCCATGGCGCAGCAGACCTCTTCTGCCTCGCCTGCTGCTCCCTTCAGCAGTGTACTTCAATCAATCTGCCTGTTTTGCTCCCCACTCTGTCTCTGGTGAATCCTCTCATGACCCACACCTCCAGTCTACACCCCAGCTTGTATGTATAAATAAATAAATCTTAAAAAAAAAACCACCCAATTAGACTATACTCGCCAGAAACCTGCTTCAGTTGCCCTTCTTGCCCTTGATCTTGAGCAAAGAGCAAGAATAGTAGGGACAGCAGAATTCTGAGTTCCCAGGATGGGTGGGATTTTTTAAAATTATTGTTTATTATTATATTACTGTTTATCATTGTATTTTTTTGAGATAACAATGGCTTACAACATTATATATGATTTGGGGGTATAGATTTATGTCTTTAGATGTATGTTACAATACCATGCCACGGTAGATGTTTTATGATAGTTGAGAAAATGGAAACATTATGTCCTACCTCAGACTGTAGCACAGGGGATGCTCATCAAGCTGTTTCTTACTACTCTAGAAAAAAAAAGTCTCAGTCTCTCGGTTACTAACTGAGGCAGTCAGGGAAAAAAATGCAGTATATGCTACTTTTCCAAATAAGGGAACCAAATAAAGTTCAATTTCATTTTCACTTGTGTTTCTCTGCTTTGGGAAGTGGATCAAAGACCGTGAAGGTGTTGGCGCTGCCAAATATACATCAAACCTGGGGCCTCCCCGGTGGTGCAGCGGTTAAGCGCTGCGCTGTGGAGCTGTCGGCAGCGGCGACGTGAGTTCGATGCCCGGCCGGGGAGAATCCCACATGGTGCAGCAGACCTCTCCTGCCTCGCCCGCTGCTCCCCTCAGCAGTGTATTTCTGATCTGCCTGTTCTGCTACCCGCTCTGTCTCTGGTGAACCCTCTTGCCGCCCCACACCTCTGGCCTGTACCCCAGCTTGTATGTATAAATAAAAAATAAATCTTTAAAAAAAAAAACCAAATATACAACAAACCTCTACACAAACTCTGTAACTGAGGTCAGCCTTTAAAAAGAAAGAACAATTCCACAAACTGTTCTCATTGTACTCTTCGAATTAAAATCTTGACCTGATGTACTCGTCTGCTTGTGCTTATTTCAGAGTTGTCTAGACTTGAAATGTAATTATATTGGGTATTAGAGCATTAATATTGATGTATTCTATCCAGGCCAATCTACTTGCCTAGGCTATATGCCTATGGTCTAGATTCATTTTCATTCACATTACTCGAACCATCATGATGTAATGCACTGAATTAAGTTGGGAGAAAGTTCATTCTGATATGAGGTCAGATTCCAGATCATTAAAAACTCACTAGTCATATGCAAAGTCACTATTAATTGAAATACAATCACTGATTAGCCAATGACACTCTTTTATCAATTTACGAGCGCAAGCTGAAATGTCATCCACTAAATACAAAATTTTTTTGGTAGTTTTACAAGTAAAAAGTTAATACCTTCCATGAACTATAAGCTCAAAAAATAAATGCTTTAATTTCAGGTTTTACCTAGTGTTCTGCAACCATCCCAGACCAGGTAGGGTCATCATCGGTTCAGGCAGACTCTTTTTATTATCTGTTCTCATGATGTTCTTCACTGCACCCCACCGCTCTTTGCCACACGGTCCTCTGCTTCCGTGTTGTTCTCCGCTGCTGCTGCCGCCGTCGCGCTCCCCTCACATCTGTGACGCCGCTTTTATAGCGTCTCTCCAGGTCCAGGTGTGCCTACGCACGCACGCGCACGCCACGCCACCACGAGGCACGCTGCAAGTCCGCAGGTGTCCATCATTAACTCTAATGGCGGTAGGCTAGAAAATCCTGATGCCTCTTCCATTTACCCTACAATCGCCCCCTCAGGGTTTTCGCCGTGCAATCCAAACATAAGTTTCACTGGCGAATGAAAACATTGCAGCCATGACCCACAAAAGTAAACAATGAATATAACTGAATACAGCAAAATACAACAGACTGCAACACAATATAACTAAAACCAATTCCTCCTAGAGGCGAAAAGCTGAATAAGTTATTGGTACCAGTAATGGGAGATCCCTCCCATCTGGCAATATACATGCCAATTTTGTGTCTGAAGATAATATCGTAGCTGGCATCAGTGGCCCACAGGTTGCGAGTACCACACTCACTTTGCCAGTGAAGAGGCATCAGGGGCTCTACATGTAACAAGGGTTGTGAGCTGATAATGGCCCACAAGGTCAATATAAAGGTTCCTTTTAGGATTGCCTTCTGATCTGTCACCCCAGGGTGGGTAACATGCACCCGTGGCAGCCACTATGCAGTCACCCATGGTGTTACCTGCAAATCAGCCTCCAGGCCACGACCCCAAGGGGCTATCAGAGCCACCCACTGTATGTGCGGGGCCTTCACAGTCCAGGGCGGTTCCCAGTCCACAGTCTGCCCTGGGTCCACCCCAGTTGGGGCTGGCAATAAAATATTGCCCTGCCATGCAAATCCTGGCTTTAACAAAATATCTGAGGTTTGTATTTGCAATTGGATGGGAGCAGCGTCACAATGCAGCAGAGCCTCCCTTGGAGCGCGGCAGCAGCGGGTGGCAGCCGGGGAGAACTGTGTGGCAGAGAGCAGCGGAGTGCAGTGAAGAACATCCTGAGAACAGCTAATAGAAAGAGTCTGCTTGAACCGATGATGAACTTACCCTGTCTGGGGTGGTTGCAGAAATTGCCAGAATTTGCTCAAGCATATTATTAATCTCATTGTGCATATGAGAAAACCATACAGATGGGACACAAAGAGTTATATCCATTGTATAGCTGAGGCACAAAGAGGTGTAATAAAATGTTCAAGGTCACATAAACAGTGAATCAAACGTTAGAATTGAGAAAACTTGAAACAGGAATTACTGTTATTAACCATTATGTAAAACTGCCTTTAGCAAACACCCTTCCTTGCCAAGGCTTTAAGGCCACCCATGATCTGGTCTCATTTACTACCGTGTTCACTATACTCCAGTCACACTAACCTCCTTGGAGCTCCTGGAACACTTTTAGTGCACTCCTTGAATATTTCTAGACCCTCTTCACTACTGATTTAGTGGTTGATCCAGAATACAATATTGTAGCTTATAGCAATACATTGTATTTCTTGACCTATTAAACCTCTCCAAGGCTGTGCAAATGTTAATAGACTCAGTCCTGACAATTCTTTCCCCTTCTCTAGCCATCCTAGAATCTCTCCTGAAGACTGGGTCCTCCTTAAAACCTTGCCTGAGGATAGAAGGCCTCTCCAACCTGTCTGAACTAGTTCTCAAGTACTCCTGATGACTCCCCCTACAGTTAAGCTACAGAGAAAGTTTGTGCATACATTCTCCCAAAACAAACTAGCTCCTGTTCCAGCTGAAAAAGCTTCCCAACCACTTCCTGTACATACCTGGGAGTGAGCAAATTGAGGACCTTCACTTTCTTTTCCATCAACAATCAGGTAAGTAATAATACACCCTCACCCCTAATATCGTATATCATAGCATTAGGATTAGCACTTGAAGAGCGAACATTTTATAAAACATTGGCATTGCTCAGAGCAGTATTCCGCACAATAATCTGGAGATCTCACACCTTAAGGAGTCAATCCAAAATTGTGTAAACAGGCTGGTGATTAGATTATTATGGATACTTTGGTCTCTGACCCAGTGCTGATACCCCACCATCCACCACTTGATGATGGGTAGCTACAAGGAGTGGGAGAGCAAGGGCATTCCGATCCTTTCTGATGATGTATGCCTCATTATTCTAGCAGAGATGAGATTCCCAGCTGTTAAACATTTTTAGCAGCATTTCAGAAGGGTCATGCATGTTTTTAAGGAGTATTATACCTATTTGTGGGACCAAATCCTGTTTTACTTTTTAGATAGAAAATAAGTACAATTGTTTTTTAAACACTTGACTTTATGTCTAAAAACTTGAATTTCTAAAATGTGACTAAGCCATCCTTGCTTTAATATTGTTCAGGACTGGCCGAGCCTAGCCTCTCATGCTGCTGCGAGCAAAAAGACAAGAGGCCCTCAGTGATCCCAGATGGCACTGCGTTCTCTGGCCCCAGGGTTCAGCTTTTGGGGGCACAGGATACTTGATGAGGAAACTGAATCAGCATTCTAAATGCACCCTTTCCATTTCCAAGAAACCTTTAGTTGGTGTAGGAACTGCCCTCCAACTCCTGATTCTCTGAAGGTCCTGGGCCCCCAGCTGAGGGCCGTTAGCCCAGGCCCCTCCAATGCAGCCTGCTTTGATGCCATCTCAGGCACTGCCTGGTTTAGGTTTAAATAAAAAAGAAAAAGAAAAATGAAGGCAGTTTTGGAAACTCACATATCCATTTTGGAGACTCTCTTGGCCAGCTGCATTCAGATACAGCAGTTTGCCAGCCTAGCTCTAGCCCCCGCTAGTTTGGAAGAGACCAGGTCTGAGCTCTAACTGGCACCAATTAGGTTCAATCTTGCACCAGAAAGTCAACCCCTGAGAACAGCTGGTTTGGAAAATTGACCAATCAGGCTTAAAAGGCAGGACCGCTGAGGGGGTAGAAGTAGAGCTTTGACTCAAGTTAGGTTATGTAGGGATGTTGGGACAGCCCAGAGAAAGGCTGTGCTTTACAGTAGGAAGAGGGCTCTATAGGTTTTTAGAGTAGGGGAGGGCAAGGCTAGGTTTTCAGAGAAGGACTAGGCTTCAGAGTACATACAGACATATGTTTTATTTGTTTTAACCCAATTAAACAGGTAGAATTATCAATTAACATCCAAGTATCAGAAAATTCAGAAAAGTCAAGTGCTGTGTTGATACTGTTAGAGAATCAAGTATAAGACTGCAGTCATGTCTACAAGAATCATCTTATGAAATATACAGCACAATAAAAAGCAAAGCATAATGTGTAAAGACAAGGTTTAAAGCACAAGGTGCTAATATAGCTTAATTCTGAATAAAAGGAAAAAGATTTCAGAGGCGGTGACCCTGGTCTCCTGACAGATGATCGATCGCATGGTTTGATAATGCACATTTCCCCACCTGGAGGGGCCTTGCAGGCAACACTGTTGATGGTGGGTGGGGAAAGAGAACAGAAGGAGCAGGTCTGAGCAGTTCTCCAAAGGTCTCTGGAAACTTCCAGGCAGGTAGGACTGCACCATTTCTTCTCTTACATAGGGTGTGGGCCACAAAATGCTGCTCCTTTAAAAGGCTTCCAGCTAAGGCTGCACAGAAATAATGAAAATGCTGTCAACTTTTCAGCAAGAATTTCAAAGCAGCCCTTTTATCTCTGGGACAAGGGCACTGAGGTCAGCCTCCTTTGCTGTCAGTCCTTCCAGTTCAAGCACAATAGCTTCCCTGTTCTCCGGAAAACAGGGGCACCTCCTGGAGGCATTTGGTAAAGGGATTTTGAAAACAAAACAAAACCAAATTATATGACTTTCCAGTGGGTCTGGAGTGGAATTGCAGGGACACACCCGTATCACAGAACCTCGCAAAGATATGCTTTGATTCAATTCATTTGGTGTACAAGGAAATGGGTGAACTTTTTTTTTTCCTTTGGTATTTCACTTTTGGGGAGAGATGTTATGAATTGTCTATAAATAACAACAGATCCCATAAAATTTCTTTATGGTCTCATGTAAGGTGGTGAAAACTGCAAAAATTAATCAAGATTTGAATCAAATTATGAAGGAATAAGGGAAGCTAAAAAAATTAAAGAAAGTGACTTAAGCTCTTCAATGAACTCTCCAAGAATAATAGAAAGTACCGCATGGAAAATATGCAAGGATTACTGCAATGCCAACAGGGCGATGAACAGCACCCCGGCCTCAACTGTCACCCCCAGCCTCTATGTACATTCTTTAGATGTGCAGCTTTCAAACTGAGTTCTTTAGAGCCCTAAGGTTTGCTCAGGGATCTCAGGGGAAAGTGCTGAATCAGGCCACCAGGTAGATTCTGAACCCATGTCCCACTTCAACGACCACACCAGGGCTTGTAGCTGTTTTATATGTTGGTGTTCCCTGTATGATTTGTTTAGTAAAGTGTGTGTGTGTGTGTGTGTGTGTGTGTGTGTGTGTGTGTGTGTGAAGAAGAGAGAATTACGGAGACAGACAGCCAGATACAGGCACAGAGAAAGAAAGGGAGGGGAAGAGAAGAGTCTGGAAATCTTTATTAAGGATCATTTCTCTAAGCATCTTCTAAGAGTCTCTCAAATGAACTCTAGTTTTTCATGCCAGTATCCCTTAAAACCGCTAGTACCACCTTAGACATTGACAGGCAGGGCCCCTATGGGAGGTTCTGTGATAAAGGTAGCTCTGTGTTTTAGTGTGCCTTCTTGAAATCTGTTCCGTCTGTGCCTGGGACTGTCTGGCTGTAATAGAGTCACCCAGTGAGGGGCTCCTAGATCACATGGTTCCTGGTCTCTGTTTCTTCTCTTCAGACTGCTCCCTGAAACTGTCCATGTGGGTGGTTGATCCATTGCCCTAAGGAATGCTGCAACCTGTTCTTACGGGGTTCTTCTGTGGCCCCACGATCAGGAATTCAGCCGACAAGGAGGTTGTTCCTACTGCCTGGTGTGGTATGTCCTTCACAGGATCATTCAAGATTGGGTTGCCAGAAAAGAGTTAACATTCTGATTTTGAGCTATTGACCCAACAGACAAAGAAGAATCCAGGGTTTTGGGCTGCTGACAGTCCACTGTCTAGCTTCGGACTTGAGCTGCATGTGTGGGCCGTACTGGCTCCCAAGTATCAATGCTCCAACTGCAGAGCCGCCTCTGGGCTCCAGCACCCAAGGGGATTGACAGTGGTAGTGAAACCCTTTACCTCCAACCCTGGGCTGCTGGCATGCAGCGAAGTCTCCCATTTCTTTTGCGGGCTCTGTACCACAAGCCAAGGGGTCCTCTAGACAAGCCAGGCCTGTTTCCTCCAACGGCTTTTGAGATTGTTGTGCTAGAGCAATGGGTCCTCTAATCCATATCCTTTGGGTCCTCTAATTGGTATGGTAACTTCGTGTCATCCTGTGGTGACCAGATGCCAGATGTGCATTCCTTAAAGAAATGGGAGTTTGCTCTTCCTGTAAGCCCACAGGCTTCCCTTCTGTCCTCTCCTGTGCTGCAGGTGGTTGTACGTTCAATATTGAAACAGATGACATTCTAAGAATGCAGTGATTATGGCCTAAAAAAGTCAAGGCATGGTTGGGATATGTTACAGTTACAGTATGGAATACTGAGCAATAAATGTATCAGCAAGAAATGGATTATTGCTCAGATTTTCCTGCATACCATGGGCAAGACATAGATCTTGGTCATCATCGCTGTAAAAACTCCTGGGAGAATCATTCAAGTTCAGTATTCAGGATGGATGATGTCAATTACGAGGATGAAATAATTGGCATTAGGGATCTGCAGGAACAAAAAGATTTTGTTTTTATGCAGATAGCTTGGGAAAAGCCATGGCCTTGTGAATAGTTACTGCACAGGTACCTTTCTCTTGCAGTGGATGATACAAATTAGCCAGGAACAACATATTTAGCCAAAAATGAGAAAGAAGATATAGTTACTGGATATGAACAGGAATAGATGGGGCTGGGACACTATGAAGAATCTTTTCATGCCCTGACTGGAAAGAAATGATGCGTACATTTACTCTACCTGTTTTCTCAATTATAGGTCAATCATGGACCCATAATTTTTGTAATACGTTTTAAATCAATTTTTAAAATAGAGATGGCCACCACCATTCCCTCTGCCCAAACACTTTACCCAGCAATTTGCACACCTCCTGTCAGCCCTGGTAAGTCCCTCACTGTGTCACACCTGATCTTTAGAACTAATCTCCTAAGCGAGCTCCGTTTTTTAAGTCTCTACACGTTTTCATGCATTTCCTAAATTGTTTCAGAGTGCTTAATCTAAAAAATAAATACAAGCAAATTTTTCCTGCTTATAACCCTTCAATATTTAGGGGACCAGATGGACATTCTCTGATTTAGCACATAATTTCCTTCATGATCTGTTGCCTCATCATTTCATTTTCTACAAAACCCCAGCAGTTATTTTATGTTTTAACCACATCACTGGTAATTTTCAAAATCCTCAGGGCTCTTACATGTTCTTCTCTCTTGGGATTTCCTTACCATTAATTGTCTTCCAGAACAATTCCTACATGCCCAGCAAAATTCACTGGGGCTCCCTTTCTCTATAGAGAAGGATGATGACAATGGATGATTAGACATTTAGGGCCCTTGGGATTTAAAAAAATTCCTGCAAAACAATGAACTAGCATATTAAAAAACTGACAAAATTATGTCCCTCTCCTGATCATTGTAAGAATATTAGAGTTTTTCATAGTTAAAATTTTATTAGGAAATAAGAGTAATCAGAAAGACTGAAACAAAATCACAAGATATTAGCTAGCAGCAAACAAGAGAAGGCCATAATAAATAACATATGCAATTCCCTCATGGAATCAATAGTTAATATTTTCATACTTTTGGTTTTCTCAAAGCCACCTTTAATTTTCATCATTGTTCAATTTACTTCGCAGCAAATACTTAGGTTTCTTTTTCATTGCCTTATGTAAAGTTAACCATATATCTTTTGTGTTCTGTCTTGTTCTTTTTTTTTTCCTAAATGCTTCTTTAAATGGCAGGCCAGGGTCTAGAGTGTTTGATGTTCTCTGAGTTGCCATGAGGTCTGGACTGTAAATAAATCATAAATGTAAGGCATCATTTATGAATTATTCATTTTTGCTTGTGCTTTCTATAGAACACTATGCATCAAAATCAAATCCATAGTACTGAAACCTTAGGTGGTATAAGATGATTAAAATAGCTGGTTATTCAGCCTTGCAGAATTATCTATTTTAAAAATATATGTCTACATAAAAATATTTACCAGTTATAAGAAGTGCAGCCTCTTCTACACTTACCAGCACCACAGAGGTGATGCTTCTGGCTACAGAGAATGTGAGCAATTTAAAGAAATAGAGACCTAATATCATGGGCAATATATTTTAGTTTTTCAGTTAAATAATGCTTTCCTATAATGTGCATACTCTTCAGTTTTTGTGCTTACAGCCCAACCCTGTGGCTGTCTAGTAGGATATCTTTTCTTCTTTCCAAAATAGCATATGTAGGCCATTCTCTACTTACTAAGTTACCCAACTTACTAAGTTACAGAGCTTCATTCAGAAGTTACTTGGTTGGAGCAGATTAAATAGATTCTCTTAAAGAAAATTGTGATTTTTCTTCTCACAATCTGTTAACCCATAAGGGACCGGAAATTGGACCTAATGATACCCTAGAGAGTGATCAAAATCAACAAATTTCTATGGAAAACTGTGTTCAATATTTCAGTGTGGGATAGGAAGGCCCAATCCTTCACACCTCCTCTCTTCCTGCCTTGCATAGTTGTTGAGTCACATAGGCCTGAGGCTGTCCCAGTGAGGCCAGGGTGGGAAATGGTGGAAAACCAGCAAGGAGAGGATCAGTATGTGTTGGGACACCTTGTGGAGGGCTAGTTCTTAATTCTAGGGTCTTTGAATTCAAAATTATTTTTCATGTGTATGTGCAACCATACCGAGCATATTCCCAGCAAAGTAGTCTATTTCTTTCATTAGATCCTTAGAATAGTCTCAAACCCTCAAGCTAAAAAAATTAATAATTCCAGTCTGGAAGATATAAACAAGGAGTGGGACAGGACTTTTTGCCAGCACATCTCCTCAGCAACATTCCTCCATCCTAGGCAAACTTCTAAGACTTTTAGAGTAAATGAAAATGTTCTCCTCACTCTGAGTGTTATTAATACCTGAGTCTTAAAAAGTCCCTCTCCTTTCTGATCCATTAGGAAGCAGGACCTCCTGTTCTGGAAGCAATTTTTAATAGCTCTTGCTGCCTGTAAAAAAGTGAAATCAGACTCAGAATAAACTCCTTTGTTTTCCTTCTCTATTTCTGCCTTTCCCCTTTCTCTCTCTCTCTCCCTTGGCTTAAAGGAGTAGACAATAGTAAAACATGAGAAACAGAATGCAAATAAGGCCCATTATATTTTTCACATCTTCTTAAGTCTTCTGGGATGTGTGGATCTTAGTGTTCAATAACTAAGCAGAACGAGTAAGTGAATGCAAGGACCATTCAAAGTCTGTTTCTGCAGCTTTGATTCAGGTTACCTAAAGTAACTGCCCTTTCATGTCTACCTTTTTCTACCTTTCAGACCCCAGGAAACCACAGACTCTTGCTAACAGAACAGACAGATGTTTTTCAAAGCAAAGCCACCAGATTCCCTTCAGATGAAATTATTGCCTGGAGATTGTAACCTATTCTTTTCCATTGCTAATGGAATAATTTCACATGTATTCACACACTTAGGGAGGCAGGGTCAGCCTGGGTGAGATTCGTTGTATTGTCTGTGCTCTAAGAAGGCAGGTTCAAAAAAAAAAAGAAGGCAGGTTCAGGAATACCTGATTCCCTGATTATATCCAGATGGTTTTGGCTAATTATATGAAACAATCTAGCTGATGAACTCCATCATCAGCATTGAGTTGGGAAATTTTCATCTAGGGGAAACAGAATTCAAATCCTTTGCATAGCCTTGCAGTTTGAACACCCCAATTTGGACCATTCTATGGAAAACGAATGAACTTCCCTGGCCTCCAAGTCACTCCTTTGACTGGCAGCCTCCCCAGCACCGTGACTCCCACGCCCTATTGCCAGCAGCACTGTGAACTGACATCCCCATTTTCTGATAGAACCATAGCCTCTATTTAGGGTTCCTTTTTAATATAACTGTTCAAAAATAAATAAATTCTATATAAACCTATATTAATAAAACACTAATTTCTATAAACTCTCAAGTTTATATAGAACCCAAGTAAGGGCTTTAGACAAACTCTCTCCTCTTGTGACAGGGTTCAGGATGGACTACCTAAATATGGGACCTTGGAATAATGAATATTTTAAACTGGAGAAATTTGAGATATGGCATGTGTAGGAAAGATTTTTCTGAGCTTTCCCCAAAGCAACATAAAATCCTATCTGAGAGATGCCTTCCTTAAATCCAGAGAAAAGGAACATTCTTATCTCTAAGACACCAAGAAAATCTGAAGGAATAGCAGGACTTCCTGTTTCCCTGAGATACAACACTAACTTCATGCTTAAAGAATAGCTAAAAAAGGGATGTCAAAGTCTGAGGAGGTGATGCTGGAGGTGGACATAATAGCAGTATGTTAAGTCCAAATCAATATTTGAACAGATATTCTTGTTTTAGGGCACACTAATTCCTCTGCCATTAAATTCCAGGCTATGGTTACTGTTGATTTATTCCCCTCTCCCTGAACTTCTAGAAATATGTAAACCATGGGATAGAAATCAAAGAGGTATCTGGAGAAAAAATTAATCAGCCTTGGAAAGCAGCATGTAACAAGCATCAAGTCAACATTTCTAGGTAGGAGCCCAAATTGCTTGAGCTCCAAAATGTAGTCTCTGCATATTAATCTTACCACATGGCTGGATGCACAAGAAGTTCTTTTGGGTGGCCTTTATCCTCTGTGTCTCTATCATTATTAAGAGCATTTCTAAGACCTTAAATGACCATCTTAGATGACTATCACTTGTGGAAGAACCTTGCCATCTGCTTGGCCGCTAAAGTCATTTTGTGACCCGATTACACGGGTCAACAAATTTCTACAAAAGTCATGTTACTGAAATAAAATGAGTCATTTCCTATCAATTTGTATGTGTTCAACATGAATATGAGAGTCAAATTCTAATTTTGGCTCTAGTTTTTCTGTAATCTGCAATAAATGGATGTTTACATCACAAAATACATGCCAATAGTAATAGGCTTACGGTTAATACCTGTAAAAAATCAAGTCATAGACTACTTCTTAGATTTCTTCGCTTGTCTCTTTTACAGTTATTCAGGAATAGAATAGATGGAAGACAGTTTCCATTGTGAAAAAGCACAGCCTTAAGACTCAGTTTTCGAGTCTAGAAATAGTCTCCATTCTTGTGGGTCATGAGTGATTTCTAAGGCATTCATGAGGCCCTAAATATCGGAACAGAATACCAGAGTACTTTCCTTTCTGAAGAAAGGCTCCAACTGCTGGTGGCGCTTTCGATATAAAATAATTGTGACATCTTCTAGAAAATTCCATTATTGGAGTCTTGATCCTAGAAATTCTGCCTTGTTCTTGGATCAGTCCAAATCACGAACCAGGTCATTTAGTTCTTCCTGTGTTAGTCTGTGTGGGATTTATGATGCACCACAGTGAAAATCTGGATCACTGCCTGCTGATGGAACAGGAGAACAGGTTGGCTCACCCTTGTCCTCATCAGATGAATCAAGAGAATATCGTGCTGGAGGTTCTGGAATAGGAAGTCCGTCACCATGTGGAACTGGTCTCAATGCAGATGGAATGTTTGGGTAGACTATTCTTGACTTCTTTTGCTTCATTATTCCGCTGGAAAGAGGAGGAACCAAACAGAAGTAACAGTCTTTTAATGTGGTTGCTTGGTTCTCTCCACACCATGGAGACTGCGAACGGCATTGATGGTCTTTTGCCATTTAACCACTGTGAAAGCTGTGTTGTACATGTAGCACAGCATATATGCAGGGCCCAAGGCTTGTCTTGGTCACCAACCTTGCATCCAAAGTAAAGATGATAAGCCTTCTTTGCTTGAGAAGTGATACTTTTCTTCTGGTTGGCCAATGTCACTTCCCCACAAATAGAGCAGAAATTATCCACGCTATTAACACACTTTCTGTATTGTGCCTAAATGGATACAATAATAACAGTTCTATGGAACAGTAGCTTGAACTGTCTTGCACAAAGTCGGAAATATTTTCAATGCTCAACCTTTCCGACAGGGCTTTCTATAGTGCACTGCTGACGTCAGCTTACTCCAGCAGCCGCCTGGCAGTAGTATTGCATTGCATCAGAAAATGATGCAATCAACTCTGGATGATGTGTGCATGATGGTATTATGCAATGTGATGCAATATTACATCATTCTAGGCTGATTTAGGATGTTGTTGCAGTCCTACTGGGTAGATTTACATGGTGAAACATATAGAATATCTTCAAAATGAGAGCTAATAAAAATTTTCAGGGTGATATTCATGTTCAGCACACCAAGATACTACAGATTAGGGCCTTTTTAAGTCAGTAACAATCTCACTGTTGACCAGTGTTATCAAACATTCTAGTCTTCTAACAATAGGCAAGAGGGTGGATTAGCTCCTTTTCTCTTCATATGTTAATATTGTCCTCCTTTTTCTCTATAGTTTTTCCTATGTTGGCTACAGAGTCACTTTGTATCAACAGTGACACAAATAGTTCACGGTAAAAGTGGGTAAGTCAAACTAAAATAGAACATAACCTAGAAAAGATAAGAAACAGAAATTTTTTTGGTTGGAGGTGACTAGAAGTGATGCAGAAGAGATTAAGATAGGAATAGATGGAGAAAAAGCAGACAGTGTGGACTCTGGACCACTGAATCTTCAAATTTACCAGGACCAGGCACAATGAACCATTGAATGGCTCATGTGACAACAGAAGAAGCCAATAGTGGCAGATGAAGACATGAGAGCCCCCACACTGAGCTGTGACAGCACTTCTGTTTCATTGTATGTCTTTCCAGAGCACCTAATTATTTTAAATTGAAGTACATATGGCTGGAAGGTGGGGAAAGAATTCCTGCTTTGGTTTCACAGAGCCTTAAATATTGAAAAGATTCAGAACTTTATCTGGACCGAGAGATCAATCTTCGGTGAGGATACCATGCAGCTGAATTCTGAATTTACTTCGGATGTAGATCTCAGACTCTTCTCTGAGTCTGGTTGATTGAGAAAGTCTTAGAAACTGTCTGACTCAGTAAGCAGGCACTTCATTACACTAGCTGTCATACTATAATAGAACTTCTCCAGTAGGTACAGAATTCCTAAGGGGTTACCTCAGAATCACAGCACTGCTAGTAGTTAATAGTACTGTAAAGTATGCTGAAAATTTGGTTAAGAGGGTTAGGTCTCAAGTTAAGTGCATGCACACAAGCATACGTGAAAAGAGCGGGGGAGAGGGAAACTTTTGGGGTGAATGATATATCTGAAGGAGGAAGCTAGGAAACGGCTACAGGCAGTCAGTTAGGAACAGGGTGCTCCAAGCCCCCAAATCCATTTGTCAGCCTGACTGAGAAACAATTGGTTGGAGCCAGGAGGGTACACTCCCTCCCTCGCCCCCCTACCCAAGCCCAGGTGCCCTAGGTGCATTTATCAGTCTGACTGGAGAGCAACTGCAGAAGAGGAGGGCGCCCCTGAAGCCCCGTGGAATGTCCAGAACACCAACACAATGACACAATGCTAACGTAACAGACCAAAGCTAGTGTCGAAAGCCAGGCCCAATAATGTGGGAAAACTCAGTGGGTGTTGGTAGCCTAGGAGAACCCCACAAACTCAGTGGGCCTTGGTAGCCTACGAGACCCCCATGGGCCCAGCCAATCAACAAGAGACACAACACAGAGACACCCAATGGCCAGTCCTCCACTCCTTGCCCACTGTATGCATATAAGCACCTGCTTTTCAGCCCCTCAGTGGCTACCCACTGGGACCCCTGTCTGCTCAGGGGGTTTTCCTGTCCTTCTTCCTACCTATCAGCAAATCTCTTGCTTTTTTTAACTTTGGTCTCGACATTGAATTCTTTCCTTGCCAAAAACAAAAGGCAAGAAGGAGCCTGCCTGGAGTCTTGGGATCTGGGCCTGCTCCCAAAACCCCGATTCATATTTAACCTGGGTTGTGATGGTGGTTTCATGTGTGTATGTGTATGTTCAAACCCATCAAATTATATAATCAAATGCATCAGTTTTTTGCATATACCAATTATGCCTCAATAAAGCTGGGTGGGTTTTTTGTTTGTTTTTAAACACCCTCTCTCTTAGAGTCACATTGTAAGGTACTGGGGATTTGGAGTTCCATAAATAAGTTTGGGGGTGGGGACAAAATTTAGCCCATAAAGACTGGGTATCAAATAGAAGTTGGGAAGCTGGAAATGAGAGTGGGAGATGAGAGAATGCAGACACCCCATCCCAAGGAGGGCTGTGGCAAGAGAGACAGAGAAAATGAAATTTAAAAAAGTATCTGGTAGGTGTCTGCCTAAAGCCCTCTCCCCTTCCTCTAGAGGAACAGAATTTGGCTGGACATATGATTACCTAACTAGAGGCTGCATTTCCTTGTCAATCTGGCTATGTGTGGTCATGTGATTTGAATGTGAGTGGAAATGATGTCTGCAAGGTCTGTTCACTCCCAGAGAAAGAATGTTGACTGCCTTGCAACTCCATTCTTTATCTTATCTGTGAGGGAGCAGGGGCCTGCCTGCAGCCCAGCTTTGACTGTGCAGACAAGATCAAGGCCCGGGGTGGGGGGTGGGGGGTGGGGAGGCAGGGAAGTAAGATGAATGAGCTTGGATCCCTGTACCAACTTGTGCTGTCCCCTCACCCACCCTCAGCTCAGCTCAGCACTAGGCTAGAGTGACAGAAATGTCTACAGTCAGTCCCTCCGCTTTAGAGACCCTTTGTTATGTCAGTTCTGCCTTCATCCTAACTAATGTAGACAGAAAAATATCTTCCATGGTCCCATGATTAATGTATTTTTAAAACTCTTGTTATGAAAACTTTCTAACAAATGAAATTAACAAAAACAGGATCATTAACCATATGTAACTATGTAGTTTTAGAGTTTAACAACTTTTTGCCATGTTTACATCATATGTGTTTTTTTCAAGAGGATTTAAGAAGTGGATTTTGTTTGTTTGTTTTTTGTTTTGCTCTAAAGTATTTGCTTTACTGCTTGGCATTGTAAACTATGGGTTATTTCAAACTTCAGTAAATGTCCTCTACAGGTGAACTTCATGTTTTGGTGAGGAAATCAGAGACATGTACTGGTTTTCCATTGTAAGGTTATAACAGATGAAGTGAAAAGAATCTATGAACCACAGGAAGAGGAATTTGGGGTGGACTGAGAGAGTTCAGTGGGTTTACGAAGTCTGAGCAAGGAGTGAGCATAGCAGTGGAAGAAGCGTGGGGTTTGCAGAAATCCTGGAAAAGGCACTGAACTCTACACAGTTTGTGGGAGAGACTCAAACCATTTCAATTTAAACATTAAATACAGAAAAATTACAAAAACTAGAGGATTTAGAGATACCAATCCATCCCGTCTCAGTATATAAGTGAATAAAATGATGTGTGAAAGAATGAACTTAGTACTGTTCCACTGCATACAATACCAGCTTTGGCATTTAAATTTCAGTGGCCATCCCAGACCAAGGTAAAAGCAAAATAAATGGGGCACAGCTGTACCACTCCTGTCTTCAGAACCTGCATCTAGGATTTCATTTGTGCTCCTTTATCTGAGCCTTTGGCTTTGGCCTTGCAATTTCTGACTCTCAGCTATTGTCTCCACTTCTCTCACAACCGTGAAGGTGAAGCCATCCAAGAGGCTGAACTCCCTGTTTGTGAGGTGTTCAATTTGCCTTACTTGACCATTTGTTCTCCTAGCAAGAAGATAAATCCACCATGATTCCTAAAGAAAAATCCTATCAGATCATGAGTATTTCAATTTCTGGATTCCAAATATGTGCATCATGCTGTCCTGCACAGAAAGTCAGGATGAAATATATACCTATACACATTTTAAGAGGCAGGTAGGGGCCAGCTAAAAGGGATGTTGGTTTTTAAGTTTTGTCTTTGTGATTTTGGGGCTTTCCTATTTGGGGCTAAAAGTCCATATTCAGATATTGTTTTGTCTGATTTTGAGATCTTAAACCTTCTCTCCTCCTGCAGAAACCCTAGTTTCTGAGATAGTTCTCCATCTGTGCGTGTATCTCAAGGTGCAGTGCCAGGGACTCGTGATGGTGTTTCCCAACGTGCCTGGCAAACCTACCCTAATTAACATAATGAGGAAAATTAGAAATTTAGATAGCTATTGTGTTGACACAATATCGGTGAATTGGGTTGGGGGACTGTATACAAGTAGAAGACTATTTTCAGTTTGGCAGCAATAGATAGTATCATATTTGCCAGATTTCTCAAATTTAGTTATTCAAATCTCACTGCTGTTTCAGTCGGTCTGTAGATTCTGTGTGGAGATCAGACTGAAACAGACGGAATTCTTTGCATAATCTCTGGAGAAAGGGCCCTTCTAAGATGATCTAATTCTATAGAATTCTGTTTTACATCATCCCTCACTAGATGTCCTTGAACTCTGTAGAAATTTAAGCTAACTTGTGGAAGGTTGATAGTAATGCAAGTATTTCCTATTCTTAGAAATAAAAGTGAACTTTGTCTAGTAAAGGGTATTAATTACCATTCTGTGAAAGAGGCCAGTTTGTCATCTATCAGCCAAATCAACTCAGTATTTCTGATTGACTCTATACTTGTTTTTCCTTTAGAGTCTCCTTTAAATCAGTTTTTACTGGTTTCCTCATTAAATAAGTGGATTAAAAATTCTGACAATACTCATTTTATATTTGCATGTAAGTCCTAATTTTAAAAATCTTTTAGCACGCTGATTCTTTTGCAACTTATTTCATCCACAAAATCGAGTTGGCAAGAGGTAAAGGGAGAACCCTGAGTTTCTCACTAAGCATTTACCCATGAGAGACTAGTTGAATGAGCTACTTAAGAGTGCAAAATAATGTTTATTCTCATTCCTGGCCACAGAAGTTCTAGATTTGAGTTTACTTCAGTACAGAGTTATAAAAAACATTGTATGTTTGCAGCCAAATTTGAAGATTGCTGTGATTCTCCTTTATTCTGTTTTTGATCCTACATTTTTAACTAGTTCACTTACATAATGAAAAATGGAAATAACAGATGTTGTGCTGGCCTTAGGGAAATGGGGTGGAAAAATGAACATTATTGGATCTCTCTCTCTCTGATTGGCTCTCTCTTTCTCTGTCTTTCTAACACTTATCTCTTCACCTGGTCCCATGTTAATGTCATTCTCCAAGACTGGCTTCTCCATGAGTTGTGGACTGGCTGCTAGCATTTCAGCATCTTCTTACTCATATCCTTTGTGGAAAAAAACAAGAGCACAATTAGCATAAGTCTTTTTTCAAAACTGTCGACATGAGAAGGAGCGTTCTAACTTGGGAAGGAAGGTGGAATTTTTTATAGGACTTCAGCAAGCAGGGTCAGCTGAAGTTCAGTTAGTTTTCAAGAATATTTGTTCAAAGATGGTTCTCAGGAAAGTGAAGAATTATTCTAACTAATTAGCAGTCATTGTTTGGATAATTTGGATTTTACCAGGAGGAGTGGGAGGAAGTGAGGGTCTGAGGTCATGTGAAAGGGGTGGGTGGGGGTATAAGCTATACTGGGACAAGGACATGGAGTCAAGGTGGAAACTTCAGTTCTTCAGTACCTCTTACATTGTCCTGTCCTTGGTCCATGGAGACCCTTCCTTCCCCAACCCCCGCCCCCATGTAGTTGGCTAAATCTTAGGGAAGAATTTTGATTGGTTTGACTAGAATCTGTGCTTACCCATGGGCCACTCACTGTGGTGAAGCAGGAAGGGTCCTGCACAAAGAGGCTGCCCCCAGGCAGACCCAGCAGCTAGAGCAGTGGGAGGAGCAGCTCTTAAAAGGAGGGAGTAAACCAACCTTGGCAGTGAGAGCTGCCCTAACCCCAGCAGCCATGCCCCTCACCCCCTTGTCTGACCAGGATATACTCCATTTCCTTCTTCTAGGAGAACAGCTCTATTTTGCCTTTAGGGGACTCTGCTTAAGGAGAGAACTTTTTGCCATTTAGTACACAGAGCAAATAGAGAGGTGATAGCCTCTTCCCAGAGAAGCTTCAAGGCAAATGCTGAACGAATGGACACAGGTTGCCCAGATTTCTTCAAAAGTTTCAAAATGATCATCATGGTCAGTGGGGAAAATAAACAAGCTTTTTTTTTTTTTTTTAATTTTTTTTTTTTAAATTTTTGCATAGAAGAACTGGAGTGCAGGCCAGAAGTGTGTGGAGGGTAAGAGGATTCATCAGAGACAGAGTGGGGAGCAGAACAGGAACAACCACTGAAATACATGCTGAGGGGAGCAGCAGGCGAGCCAGGAGAGGTCTGCTGCGCCATGTGGGTCAGCTCCCTGGCTGGGGGTTGAACTCTAGCTGCTGCAGTGGTGGTAGCACTGAGACTTAACCCAAAGGCCACCAGGAAGGCCCTAAACAAGTTGGTTTTAGTTAAACATCACAATATTGGCAATAATCCATGCTTCTTCATTCTTTTCTCTCTCCTTTTGGGCAGCAAAAACCCCTTTTGTGGCCATTACCCCTTCTTTCCTATAGAAAGACAGATTTGCTCTCTGAACAGCTACCAGTAGAAAAAAAATCTAATTTAGAGAAAGGAAGTCTCTGTCCTTATTTATATTTTTCTGGAAGAGCAAGTTGGTTTCATATTATGTTTTTTTTAAGTCAAAATTCCTAGAATTTGACCCCTGACTTCCTACTTACTTGCTCCATGACCTTGGGCAAATACTTAACCTCAATAAGCCCTTGTTTTCTCACTTGGGAAACGAAAACTAACATTTACCTCAAAATCCAAAGGAATTATGCATGTAAAGAACATACCATAGTATCTGAAATATATTAAAATGCAATGATTATACTTATTTCTGTGATGATGATGTTGATAATTATGCAACTAAAACCTACTCATGTAATTGTTTTCACTACCATTATTTTTTAAAAGAGAATTTTAGAATTAGAAGGGAACTCACAGAGGACCTCAAACAGTGGTCAAGCAGTCATCTCTCTAAAGAGATCTCAAAGCTCTAGCACCTGGAAGGAGGGGAACTGGGGATTCATGGGCAGAGTGGAGCAAACCCCTTACCTGCAAAATGGGGTGAGCCTAGGACAAGGGGATCCTTATTTTAGAGCTGAGGATTTGTGTGCATGCACACATCTGTGTGTGTCTGTGTGCCTGCATCTGTGTATGTTCATGGGATGTGATAATTAAGCAGTGTGTGACATCAGAAAAATATCAACATTGGCCCTGATTACAGATGCTGGTGAATTACTAATGTTGAAAGGGGAAATGAAATTTGACTTAGCTGTCAAAAAGTAACACTAATTACAGTCATTTTCATGACCATTCATGCTTAATTACCATGCAGCATCATGTGTATCATTAAACATGTACCGTTAACTTGCACGTAAGCCCTCTTGATTAGCAGCATCATCTCTGTCACTTAGATAAACTGCTCAATGTTCTACTACTTCAGGGGCTATGAAGAGGTACCTGACTCCCTGGAATTCCAGTATTGCCTGCAAGGTTCTATTGATAGTAACTCTATTTGAGAAAATGGTCTTCTCAATCATATCCCAAAGCAGGGAACGCACAAAGGATCTGCCTTTGTGCCTCTTTTTTTTTTTTTTATACCAAATAGTCTTCCAAGGGCCAAGGAGCTCCCCTTCCACAGCTAAAGGGACACACATACATACACTCTTGCCCCTCCCCCCCCACCACCAAGAGACAGTGACAAAGAGATACAGAGAGTAACAAAGAATGACATGCAGTCAACAGAGAAGGAAAGAGTCAGAGAGAGACATAAGAGATCGGGCGGCAGAGAGAGAGGACATAGAGAGCAGGTGTAAAAAGTGGGGTGAAGACACAGAGAATTAGTTCAATGAGAGTGAAAACAAAGGTCTTAAGAGGGTTGCTTGTTTTCCTCTGATTCTTCATGGGACAAAATAGATTCCACAAGCAGACCCTGAAACTGTAGGGCCCCTCTTGCCCTAAATCGTGAAAAAAAGGAAGAAGGGGATGAAAAGAACAGGGTCAGGGAGAAGAAATGTAGACATAGTAATAGAGATGAGGACAGAAAGACAGAGAGAGGTTAGGAAAAAGGAAGAGGGGTGTGAGGGGTTAGTGTATCTGCTAAATGCTCAACAATACTCACCAGGTTTAAAGGCAATGGAAACACAGAAACATGGGGGACATCCTCTCTGTTGTAATAAAATTTCCAAGTTCTTAATGGGCTGAGTAGACACATTCATTTCTGGGGCACTTAATTTGTACCTGGAATTAGACTAAGTGCTCTTACCTATATTGACTCAATCAGTTCTCAAAATGACACCATGTGGCAGGTACTATCAAGGTGGCCCTATTATGAAAAGAGAAACTGAGGCATGTAGTTTGCCCAAAGTCACCCAGGTGGTGAGATTCAGATCCTGACACCTGGCTTCAGCTCCTGTGTTCTCAACCACCATGGTCACCAGCAAAGTCAATTACATGATAAATAATAGGTTAGGGATCACTGATTTAAAACATTCTTGTCTAATTACAGCTATTTCAAATTAGCTTAATATGCAAGTCAATCAACACTCGCAGAATAAAACATTTCATCTCCATGAAGGCTTCAATATCTTGTCAGTTTGGCAAGAGAAGCAGGGGCAGAATTCTAGGTTGTGATTGAGAGAAGTAGAAGCCTTGAGGATTTAGTGACTTTACACCTCTCATGCATGAGATGGGGCAGACTCTGGGGTCCCACCTATGTGGGTCCTACATGTTGCAGTGAGTTGGAATTCAGTTGCATTTCCTTTGAGAGACCCTGAAGGGATAGGAATTAGGTTCCTCAGTGACTCCAATTTCGCCTGTGGACACTCAAAAAAAGGTCTTCACCAGTCTTTTAATCTGTTAATAAATAATGATAATTTTTGGGCCTCCCTGGTGGCGCAGCGGTTAAGCGCTGCACTGTGGAGCTGTCGGCAGCGGCGACGCGAGTTCGACACCCGGCCAGGGAGAATCCCACATGGTGCGGCAGACCTCTCCTGCCTCGCCCGCTGCTCCCCTCAGCAGTGTATTTCTGATCTGCCTGTTCTGCTACCCGCTCTGTCTCTGGTGAACCCTCTCGCCGCCCCACACCTCTGGCCTGTACCCCAGCTTGTATGTAAAAATAAAAAAAAATAATAAATAAATCTTAAAAAAAAATAAATAATGATAATTTTTGAAAGAATAGTTGGGTTATCATCCTTGAAGATTAATTGGATAATTAATTTTAGCTAAGTGCTTATGAAAAATATAAAGTGCTTTAAGTCATAAGGCTTTACGTTCTCATGTTCTCATGAGGCCTATAGAACAGAAATTCTTTGTGAAATGAGAAGCTGATTATGAATGCCCCTTAGCAGGGCTGATTCACACCAGATTGCACCGACCCCTCCTCAGAGAACTCATTGGGAAGGCAGATGATTTTCAGGGTCATTTTTACTAACCAGACTGAGACTTCGAGCACTGAACTGCAAATCTAAAGGAACTTATAAGAAGGAACTCAGCATCCTGGTTACTCAGTTGCAGGATATCCATGACTCACACCGGTCTCTTTAACTTTTTAGGACAGGTGGTGGTACAAAAGGCTTCTTATGTTCATGGGGACCCTTGTCAACCCAAGAATGTGGGGGATCTTGATGTGACTCAAATCCTTTTGATAGCTGCAAACTTTTGAAGATAATGACAACTAATCCTGAAAAAAGGGCAAGAAGGTGACAGCACTGGTGGAGGATTAAAAACATGAACTTTGGAGTCAAACAGCCTGGATTTGAATCTGTCATAATTTTACTAAATGCACGGTCAGAGCTTACCATCTTCTCTGCAGCTAACACCTAAATTTAACTTCTATTTATTGTATAAAACTGACCATGCTAGAATCTTTGGAGGACTTGATGACTATGGTGGAATGAACATAAAAGATGTGCCACATTCTATCGATATTCCCCAGAAGCTGTCAGTATGAATGGTTAACTAGATGAGGGTGGAGTCTGAGTAGCTGCCAAATTGGTTTGGATGATTGGGGTAAAAGATGGTACTCTTCACCAAGATGAAAAACAGAAGAGGTCTAAGGAAGTAGTTGGTGAATTCCATTTTGGACATGCTGACTGTTGAAACTGACAATCTTTCTGGGTCTGCTTTCTTTCCTACAGATCTTGCTGACTTTGCTGAGAAAGCAAGCCCCTGACTGTTCTCTGCTTGGGCCATTTCTCAGGCCTGTGTTTACAGTGAGGGACTTCCTCTGTGACAAAGAGATGGCTTGATCACTGCTTGCAACAAAAGAGATTCTTAAAACTCCGTGTCCCTTTCAGTAACACAATCCACTGAGTGTGTATACATCCACCTGGTGCTGTTTCACCCTTGTGGGACTTGGGGAACACCAAACTGATGTCAACCTGCTGATACTCAAGCCACTTGCTGTGCTGAAATAAGGATTTTTGTCTCTGAACCAAGAGCCCGTATCTTTTGCCTTTATCCATAAAAAAAGCAGTAAGTTGACTTGCTGTTTGGAAGTAGGTTAAAACTAACTTCAACTGGACCAGAGTTGAGGGTCTGTCAATTTTCCTGGAAACAGTAACTTAAGAGTTGGCTCAAGTCTCACCAGGGACAAGATAACATTCTTAGAAGTCATCAGAAGAAAAGTCATAGTGTACGCCAGGAATTTGAATCTTGTTGCCCAGGGTAATTTTACGAGGGAGGGAAAGGCAAGAGGAGAGAAAGAGAGGGAGAGCAGAAGAAAAGAGAGGGAAGGCAGAAGGAAAGAATAGGGAGGGGGGAAAGGAATAATAAAGGTAGACAAAAATAAAAACTGAGGAACACTGATATTTTTGAGGCAAGGAGGAGAAACAAAAAGTAATCCAAAATGATGAAAATATTCTCCTACTTACTCAGGCTCTCTATCTCTATAGTTATTGCTTTTGACTCCTTCCTCTACCTTCTCCAGCATCTAATTGGTTACTTCTGTTAATCTTTGAATCACACTTTGTTCCACACCCATCCTTTCTTTCCGTTCCTAACTGATATTCTAGTTTAGACTTCACATTTATTGCATAATTTCTTTGCAATGACCTCCTAATTGCTTCTGTTTTATCAACGACAATCCACCTACACAGTACTTCCAGATAAATTTTCTTAAAATACCACTTGGATTGACTCATTCTACCTGATTGGAAGTACTCTGTGGTTCCCCACTATGTCTGGAGTTCTTTTTCTATCTTTTGACCCTGATTTTTATCACAGAACAGGACTTGACATCTTGACTAACAAAATTTACTGGGATGGAGAAGCTGAAGCATAGGGAGAGAAAAATGAAAAGGACACACACGCCGTAAGGAGCTGTCTTAGTGGGTATTAGATGAATCTGTCAGGGTTAAGCAAGCTATGATCTTCAGTCCAAATCCAGCCTGTCATCTCTTATTATAAAGTTTTATTGAAACACAGAGTCACATCCATTACTTGCATATTGTCTATTGTTGTCTTTGTGCTCAAATGCAGAGATGAGTAGTTGTGACAAAGACCATTTGGCCCACAAAGCCTAAAGTATTTACTATCTGGCCCTCCACAGAAAACTTGCCAACCCTTGGTCTAGTTACGGTTGTAATATGTGAGAGAATTTTAAGGAATGTAGAAAAGGATTTTTTTAAGAAGTGAGGCTAAGGATTAGCAACTGGATAGATTCTTGTGCACAGCCTTTGAAAGATTCCAGTGGAGATTTGAATACTTTTAATGCTGAGTTACTTATAATCTGAGTATGTCTTCTGAGACTGAGCCACAAGGCAACTCCAATTAAATGCCCCTCATGTTCATTCCTTCAAATCTGTGAATGAACTATTAATCTCTTTCCTGAATTTTCTCCTAACATTACCAAGTCTACCTGATTCCTTTAAATCCCTTCCTTCAGAAAGAGAAAAATACCGAATGATTTCACTTATAACAGGGATATAGGGGAACCAAATATGAGAGACACACCCCGAGAGGGAGGGAGAGGACAAGGGCTCAAAATAGGGTAGAAAAGGGCACAAGGGACCATAGTGATGGGTCACGGGTGAATTGGTGGTGGGTTACCCAAGGGGAAAACAAAATGTAAAAGTTATAAATAACAATAAAAAAATTTAAAAATTAAGATTTCGATTGTTTTGGAAAAAAAATCCCTTCCTTCAAATTCCATTTCAAGTTTATCTTTTTTGATAAGTTTCCCCTGTCTTTATCAAACACAGTAAGTTTATCTGATGTGCCGTAGCTGCATTAAATCAGTATGTCCCCATTCAACCTTATATAGTTTCATAGTATGGGGCTATCTCTCTTACAGTCAGAAGCTTATTGAAGTCAAGCTCTGTCTTTTTATTTCCCAGAGCTTCTGGCAAAGGACTTGGCATAAAACTGTATGCTAAATTTGCTAATAAGTAGAGAAAGCATGAGGAATACTAGAAAATAAAACTTCCAACTTCTATACCCCACAGAAATCCTTTGCCTAAACATTTGCACATAGCAATGTTTGGGTCAGTGTTTAAGCAGCTGGAATTATGTAAAATTCCAAATCTTGTGAAGAGAAGGTGAGGGGGACTGCACTGTTATGTGGCCCCTCCTTGACTGCTAAGCTTGACTTGTTTCTTTGCTCCTCAAGGCCTTGCTGAACTTTACCTCCTAAAGCCCCTGCTTAAAGGAGTGGGAAGAGTTTCTTAGACAGTTCTGTGACAAGTGGTATCTATTGCCTATTAAAGAAATCTGTGATCATGTTGAAAGTGTGGGCTAAAGTCCTGATTTTTTTTGTTTTAGGGCACATCTCCTATAATCCACTATTTACTTTCAATTAAAAATTTTCATTAAAGTATCAAGCTGTCTTTCAGTCATTAGTGCCCCTAGTCACTCTGAGGCAATTACTATGATGACTTCCAATAGCATTGACTAATTTTGCCATGTTTACTATTTTATACAAATGGAATCAAAGAGTATGCACTTTTTTTTTTAAGATTTTATTTATTTATACATACAGCTGGGGTACAGGCCAGAGATGTGGAGTGGTGAGAGGCTTCACCAGAGACAGAGTGGGGAGCAGAACAGGCAGATCAGAAATACACTGCTGAGGGGAGCAGCGGGCGCGGCAGGAGAGGTCTGCCGCACCATGTGGGATTGTCCCCAGCTGGGCGTCGAACTCGCATCGCTGCTGCCTACAGCTCCACAGCGCAGCGCTTAACCGCTGCGCCACCAGGGAGGCCCGAGTATGCACTTTTGGACCTGATTTATTTTGGTTTGAGAGATTCATCCACAGTATTGTGTGCAGTTGTATGCTATTCCTTCCCATTTTTTTTTTTTTACAATACAATGAATAAACAAACCATTATATACTTATATAATGGAATACTGTCTGTTTCATTTTCATCAACATCTTATATTGGAAATCTCAAGAACTCAGCTGTTGGAGAAAATGAACCAAGATGCCAAGGGAAATTAAGAAAATCCCATTTACAATTGCACCAAAGGTATGAAAGACCTAGTTAAACTTAACAGAGGAGGTGAAGGACCGATACACTGAAAATTATAAGAAACACTGTCAAAGGAAATAGGACACAAAGAAATGGAAAGCTATCCCATGTTCATGGACTGGAAGATAAACATTGTTAAAATTGCCATATTACCTAAAGCAATTTACAGATTCAATGCAATACCTATCAAAATCCCATTGACATTTTTCAAGGAAATAAAACAGATAATTATAACAGTGGTATGGACCCACAATAGATAATGAAGAGCCAAAGTAATACCAAGAGAAATGAAGAACTACGGAGTTATCGCAATCCTAGACTTCAAATTATACTACCCAGCAATAGTAATCAAAATAATATTGGAAAAAAAAAAACAACAGAAACACAGACCAATGAAATAGAGACCTCAGATATAAACCCACACAATATCAACAGTTAATCTTTGACAAAGAAGTCATGACCATAAAATGGAGAAAGGAAAGCCTCTTTAACAAATGGTGGTGAGAAAACTCGGACAGCCACATGCAACATGAAACCAGGTCATTATTTAACTCCACACACAAACATTAATTCAAACTGGATAAAATCAGAAAAAAAAAAGCTCAGGTTCAAATTGCATTCCTCTTCTGCCTTTTAGCAGAAACATGGACACCATAACATCTCCAGTATAACATGAATAAATAGCTCCCCTGACTAAAGAAGTTCATCAATTTAATGCCTATGGTTTGGGGGATTAAAAATGATGTGCTGGCATAATGCAAACAAATATGGAAGTTCATAAAGATTATTGGGAAAAGTGCATTTGACTTGCAATTTCAGAAAATAAAAACTCAACTGAGAAGTTAATGTATGTTTGTCCTTTTTTCACCTCAGTGGTGTAGCAGATTGTATTTTTCCAAAGATAATCTCAGCCCCACCTTCCTATGTGACAATGGCATTCTTTCTGTTGAGTGGTAGGGACGGTGTTCCCTCACCTTGCACTTCAGTTGACCTTTGTTATTGCCTCAACCAACAGAATACAGTGGAAGTTGCCAGCTAAATGCAGGGAATTACCAGAACCATAAGATGTAATAATAAAGATATCAAATTTAGTGTCATTACACAGGATTAGAAAACATGGTATCTGTTAAGTGACTTTACATTTTCCTTGGTTTTCATTTTCTATTCAGAATTTTTACTCTAACTTGTTCTTGTTGCAGGTTACCTCAAATCCTGTGTAGATAAAGGTTTAAATACAACATAATTACATTTTTAAAGTGTTCTTGTATCTAACTCAGTGATAGAGTAATTACACTAATGGTAAGGATAACTCACAAAACCTGTTTCACCATTTTTAAGTTTTTTTTTTAAATTAAAAGTAAATAGTTCTTCAAAAGACATTCATTGACCGTTTTTGTGTACCACATATTAGACAAAGTACCAAACATACAAAAACACAGTCCCAGCTTACAAAGGGGCTCCTAAAATAGTGACTATAAGTAAAAAACACCTACATATGCAAAGTACAGGGCCGATATGGAAAAATCTTTCAATGCCTTCAATGATGGTATATTCAAGACAACACAAAAACAAAACAAAAATCAAATAACCTAATGGAAAAAATTTTAAAAAGTGAATGGAAAATATTACATACGAATTTTACAGTACGTCCATTCTTCTATGAATTCAATGTAATATATATATTCTCTCCATGTTCACAGAAATAAAATGTTACCATATGCATAAACCTTATAAAAAAGGAATTATATTTAATGTAAAAGATCAGGAGATACTGCATGATAGATGCTAGTTTGTTAAGTACATTTATCATTACTTTTTCAAGTATAACTATAATTACATTTTAACCAGTTTTTCTAAATTTAATTGCAAGTTAAGTAGTAACATCTATCCATTTCAAGGAAAGGTACTTGCAGACAAGAACCATATCAACTTGTTGACCACAATATTCAGTATCTGCCACACAATGTACACTAAGAAAGAATATTTAAAGCTAAGATATGGAAACAACCCAAATGCCCAAAAATAGATGACTGGATCAACAAGATATGGTACATATACACAATGGAATACTATTAAGCAATCAAAAAGATAAACTCATGCCATTTGCAGCAACATGGATGGAGCTAGAAGGGATCATACTCAGTGAAATAAGCCAGAAGAAAAAAAGAAAAATATCAAATGATTTCACTTATAGGAGGAATATAGGGGAACCAAACAAGGAAAAATAACAACAAAAAATTAGCAGGCAACCATAAATAAGAGACATCCTGTGAGGGAAGAGGAGGAAAAGGGATCAAATTGTGGGACAGAAAAGCACAAGGGATTATGGTGATGATTTGCAGGTAAACTGGTGGTGGGAATTTTACGGGGAATACACAATAATGTAAAAGACATAAATAAAAAAATATGTATATTAAAAAAGGATATTTAATTAGTAAGCTGGAAATACATTTCGGAGAGTGGATTAAAGATACAGCTTCATTCAATAAGCACGTCTACTTGCTATAAACAGCCCTGTATTGGGTGTTAGAACCACTGAAAGTAGAAGAAACTGTCCTTATCCACAGCTAGATACTCAGTAATACTTGCATTTATAAGCCTCAAAAATAAAATATAAACTCTTAAAAATCCACTTACAAATAAAAAAACTTGCAAATTATTTACTAGTGAATTCTGGCTATGAACCAAGTACAATAAAACCCAGCAAACACATCAATTGTTTTTATAAACTCTTAGGATACAGGAGAAAGTTGAAATATAAATGTCATATTCTGGAATTAACTTTTAGGATGCAGACAATTATGTTTTAGACAACACATTCAGTGGTGAATGGCTGGTGAAAATCTAGCCAGGCTTTTCCCAAGAAATGGAAATAAGCAAGGAGCCATAAGGAAAAACTATCAATTGACTTGAGAATCAGTGGTCACATGCCTGTTTTATTTTATGGTTTGGTAGGATTAAAACTGGTTAAAAAAACTTCCAATTTTAGAGTTCATCTTCTGAATCTTGATCATAAATTTTCTGAGGTTGTCTCTTAATATTGATTACCAGATCAATGGTTAAAATTTTTGTCAAACACTGAAGAACTGAGGTTAGTATCTGGTATTTACCAGCTACTGATTCCAAACCTGTATGACTGGTGATCATGGGTTGATTGGTTTGCAGTGCATGGACAGCTGTGACATATATTTGTGGAAAGCTGTTATTTCCTTTCTTAGACTTATAGAGGATTCTGGGAATGCTTAAGAGTGCATTAGCTATCATCATACTAACAACCCTGTTTTCTTCTGATTGCTGGCAGCTTTTGGCATAGTTAGCAAGATAGTAATGTAACAAGATCTCAAAATTACCACCCACTGGCAAAACACAACCTGCTGGTATAGATGAGAAGCAATAAGTCTGGGAAGAACACACATCCATTGACTCATCTCTCACTGATAACATGCTCCCCTTTACAGCAGCTTCTGTGACCTTCCAATTTTCATAAGAAATTTCAGTTCTTGCGCCTTCTTGTGTCGAATTAGCAAAAGAATTACTCTCCAGTGGTTCAGGGTCATCAATTATCCTGGTTTTGTTCTGAGATAAACACCTCACTGTTTCCTCTGTCTGGTAAGCATCTGTTGATATCACTTTTGGCGTTGAACAAGGAGTACATGTTTTTAATTCCATGCTCGGAACGACCAAATTTGAACATACTTTTACATATGTTTCAGTTTTTGCCTGTTCATTTTTGTTCTTGACAATCACACCTTGATCTGGCCTTTGTATTGAGTCATTAAAAATTTCTGGTAGTTGATTACTTTTTCTACTATCTTTATAAGTAAAAGGACCTGATACATAATTTTGGTCACCAACTGGTGTCACATAATTGAGATCAAGACCTTTAAATAACTGCCGAAGCATTTTAAAAGCTCCATGTAAAGCATCCTTATGTTGTTCAATAAGACCCTGCACTGGTCCGCAAAGAACTACGCAGTGTGGTATAAATGAACATGTGCTAATCAAGCCAAGATGAACATACCTCTTCGATCGAAGGACAAGGGGCTTACAAAATTTCACCAAAGCAGGGTTCGAGATTTCAGACTGTAAAGAGGCCTGTGGTGATATAAAGGGAGAAAGACCAATGATCCTTTGGATTAGAGAAACTTCTTCAGCTGATAAACATTCTACCACTGATATGCCATTCAGTCCTGCATAATAAATAACTAAGTCTGGTTGTTTCACACTAGAGAGGAGCAATTTTACATTCTGACTCTGTAAATGTTTCATTATTGTTTTTGTTCTTTCTGTAATCCAAAATTGAGATGTCTGAAACTGTGCTTCTGAATTTAGAATAAATTCTGATCCAGAAGATGAAAAAAGAGGTTGAATGATATCTGTTACTATCACTATGCTCATTTCACCATCTGCTGGACAGTACACGGAAAAGTCTCTGTGAAGCACAAGTCCGTCTATGATCCTGGAATCTGAAACAGGAAGGCCAGTGACACCAATGTTCAACTCTACAAAACAGTCATCCACTAACTCAAGTACTTCTTCAAACCCACTTTCACAAGCCATACATTTGAAAAAGTAGTCACGCATCAATTGTGAAATAAAGTTTTGATTATTTCTCCCTACTCTTCCACAAAAGTAAGCTTCTAAGAGCAAGGTTAAAGAGCTCCTACACAATGCTTTCTCTTTAGTGGATGAAGGATACACAGACAAAAAGTGTTTACTTAAGTACTGGTCCATAACGCAGTCTAATATTTGTGTCTGAAAGGTTAAAAAAGCTTGGGAAATGAGTTTCCACTGACAACACTTTTTCCAGTATCTTCCATGGGTTTGAGTATTTTTAGAAATCAAAGAATCCTTTTCTTTGTCTGTGCCTGCATGAAGTCCTCTGAGCAAATGGCAGAGAAAGATAATGTATGTTTTAGCACCATCTCCCGTTTTTCGTAGGTGACTGGAAACACAAGCCACTATCATCCTGTACAAAAAAAAACAAAAAACAAAAACCTCAGAATTTCAGTGGGGTGCTTTCCTACATCTGGATGATATTGAAAACGTTTTCACAGCTATAGGTATAAAATGAAAATAGCTTCCTCTGATTATCTCCTTAGTTTTCCCTTTTTCAAGTTACTTTGTCCTATTCAATATTCTCGGGTTGGATGGAGAAGGGAGAACAAGGGTTTGCCAGGAATAGACTCAAGGGTCAAGAAATTCAGACAAACAGTATGGGATGCTCGGCTACTGACAGCAGTGTAGACCGTGAATACCTGGCTACAGGATGAGCTAATGGGCTGGAGTGGGTGATGCGGGAACTTGGCGAACCGAAGCCCTAAAGGGCTGGAGGGCGGGTCGCGGGTACCTGGCTATGGGATGCTCTAAATGCAGCGCCTCCAAGAGGCGGCCTCCATCTCGACTGAGCAGCACCTCGCCGGTGGGCTTCGTACACAAGACTTGACACCCGTCGGGCCCCAAGCAGCCGCTCACGATGTTTTCCAGCACTTCCGCCACCTGCAAGGCGGCTTTCAATGACCCCGCAACCGCCATAGGACCCCGGGTTTGGGCGACTTCCGGTCGCCGCGGGCTGCTCCCCAGGACCCAGGGAAGGGCGGGGCGAGCACGACCAGAGCGGAAGGGCGGGCCGAATACCGGAAGTCCCGGTCGCTCGAATTGGTTAGGTGTGGGTGCAGCTTTTCCGCTCGCTCAGTGGAAAATCCCCGAGGTTTGCCAGTTGGGGGCTTTAGGGGGCGCCCGAGAGCCGGCAAAGATAGGAAAGCGGCCGGGACTTCCGGGAGTTGTTCCCGGAGCGGAAGCCGGAGGCCTTCCCAGTTCCCATCAGTAAATTCGTTTCCCGCCAGGTCCTTCCATCTCCCAGGAAACTGCCTACCGAAGGCGGCACGAAGGTGGAGCCTGTGTGGAAGGAAGGGGCACCACGGGTGCAACTCGGCTGCCCCGGCCGAAAGCTGCTGGTTGTGACGGGGCGAAACCTCTCGTTGTGGTCGGGCATCAGTGACGAGAGGCAGGAGGATGGGAGGGCTTGGCTACAGTCGCGAGCTGCACGCTTTGTGCTTTCCGCAGGAGCTTGGTCACAAATTTCCTGCGCTCAGGTATCACTGAAAGCCCAGCCACCTCAGTTTTTTCCTAGCTAGCGGGTAGAGGTGAAGACTTAGCCACACTGGTAAAGAGTAGCATGCTTTAAAGATACAGTGGGCCTCAGGTTATTGGATATGAGCCAGTGTCAGAAAAAACTGTTAGGCAGAGGACATATTGTTTCATATATTTAAACTCCTTCTCTGATGAAATGGTTGCTCTGCTATTTAATCTGTGACATTCAGTAAGTAACTTCTATTTTCTCCACGTTTCTCATCTTTAAAAGTGAAAAAGAAGGTCTGTGAAAGAAAAATCTTAAAAGTTCTGAGGAGAGTGAGACTCTTTACAAAGCGTTCTTTTTGGCAGGGTGCCTGGCATGTACTAAGCATTCTTAAATATATCACACCCACCAAGTTACTGTGACTTGACATGGTTGCCCACTACTTCCACAAGAAAGTAGTATTTTGTAAGGTCCCAGAGCAATGCTGGAACCTACTAGTGTGTGGTCATTGAGAATATTACCTTTGTAGATGTTTCATTGAGGTGAAACAGTAAGGAGTTGCTTTTTTTATCCTTTAACACTATGCATATGTCAGGAGAAACCTGTAAGCTCCCTACTCTACAGCCCCCCAATTAATAAGACAGAACCAAGTAACTGCTAGCTTGAAGAAAATGGACTTAACAAAGCAAGAATGGGAGGGGCGCAGGGGGAAGGATGACGGAGGAAAACAGGAAAAGCAGAGAGGTATGACTTCTTGTAACTCACGTTAACTCAATATGACTAATAGGTGACCTGAAGGGAAAAACCTTTTTATATGGGATTGGTATATATGCTTGTTTAATAGTTCTCTGCTGTTGAATCAATCATGAAGGGGTCACATAACAAAACAGATTGAAGCCGTGGGTTATTCCAAACATTGAAAAGTGAAGTGCTATGATCAGAGTTCTATTTAACTGTAGATTAGAAAGAATGGATATTGAAGTCAGACATGGATTCGAATTTGTGTTCACTCACTCGTACAAGTGAGTGATACACCTTTTGTAATCACTTCCCTTCTCTGAGCTTCTATATTCATCCATAAAAATCTAGCTAACTCCCACTTACCTTAAGGTTGTTAGGATTTTTCAAGAATGAATATAAAGCACCAAGTAAAATGTACCACGGGGTTGTAACTGTTAAATCTCTTCCAAGTCTTTTACCATATTTCACAACTAACTACCCCCACAAAATAAAAATTAAAAAATCAGGAATAAGTAATTTGGTCACCATATGTTATCTCCAAAATCATTTGACCACAGTCTGTTCTTTTTAAAATTTTATTTAGAATGCCTACTTGTAGAAGTTAGCATAATTTTACAGATTATTAGAAAAATTCAATGCTTTGTCTCTGCAAACATTTATAATAGGTTGGGAATAATAGATTATAAATGTAGTACATTACAAAACAATAGCCTATGACTATCTGTACATTTACTACGCACCTTAAAGAAAAGAATTTGACAGTGTGCTATACTTACACTGCAGATAACATACTTTTATTCTATTATACAAAACTGACCAGTGGTAGTGTTTGAATTTATAAATGGCCATTAAACAGGATATTTGATTTAGATGTATATTTACCATGCTAAAAAGTGAAAACATTTTTCAACTGAAGTTCTGTGACTCATCAGTTCAAATGTTTTGTGGCATTTTCCTTTAAATAAACTTCAACATTGTAATACTAAAATAATTTTACATGATAAATGCAGAAAGATAACATTTTCTAAATATTTTAGAAAGTATATTCACATTCATTTTGTCATGGGTTTCTTGTGGCTCTCCTAAATATGTCAGTCATAGTAAGGAGACACTGGTCCTATACAATTTAACAGTCCATCTTCAATTAAAAACTGTAACAAAACAGTATGTTAAGAGTAACAAAAGGTAAATTGAATATATTAAGTTCACACTATAGGTAAACAAAATGAAACCAAATTACATAATAGTGGCAGGTTATACATTTTAAAGAATCTTCTTTTTCCTTGTAATCAAATAAGAAGTTGAAATGTAAACTTAATTTGTGTGTTTCCTCCCATTGGTTCAAACTGGAAAATCTGGGGTAAATGTAACTTCAGTATCTTATATCTGTACATTTAACATAATTCAAAATAATCGATAGTGCCGTGTACGGCTCATCAAAAATGCCAAGTCCAACAAAAAAGCCAAAAATATATTCATTGCTCACTAGAAATGCTAACCACTGGAAAAAATGGAGTTTTATACCTTTGCTCTTAAATATTTAAGATATTCTTCAAAAAGTTAAAACTGCTTTCCACAGAATTTTGTGTGTATATGGCACAAGTTGACACCCAAAACCAGTGTGAATTCCATAGAAAAGGCACTGTTTACAATACTTAGAATAATCTGATAAGTCTACAACAATGATAGTCTGAGAGTAAAGAATATATTTGAAATAGGTAAATAGACAAATCCTTATAAAAGTACAGCATTACTGTTTAAATATACTATAACTATATAAAAGGAAATAAAGTGACACAGAAAAATGACCCTTTTATGACAATTAAGCCTATAAACACTTTGAATCATATAATTCTGTAACACAAAAATGACAAAGTATTTTCTTAAAGGCACAAATGCGTGAATACTAAATGAGGGTTCTATTTTACAAGGCCAACTTTTTCAATGGAATGGTGACAAAGATTACACTGTACCTTTATAAGTGATATAAAAAAGTACTGAAATGAAATGCAAATAAAATATCTATTGCTGAAAATTACTTTTTTTCACATGTCCTATTTTTTCTTGGGCCAGCTACATTTCATTAAAGGGTATATAAATGAAGGCATTGTACATTTAACAAACAAACATAAAAGAGAAATGCACATGTCAATAATTATCTGAATTTTCATGTGAAAAAACAAACTTGATCAAATGAAAAATTCATAAGGTCTTAAAATCTTAAAGATCATAAGGTCTTAAATCCTAGAAAAACCATTATGAAACTTTCAGACAACTGGGAACTGTAAAGCACAATTTTTATGAATCCATGTGTGAAGGAAGATTAATCTTAGGTAGAGAACATTCAAAGTCAATTTTACATGTATGGCTAAATACAAAGTTTAATTATGTGTTTAAAGAACTCACTACTTAGTCTAGTATAAGCACTGATCTAAAATTAAGCCACCAATTCCTGAGTTTTGTGTTCAGTTCACAGAAAGGATCTCATACAACTGAAAGCACAAGAGGGCTGTTAGAGTAGATACATGCTGCTTGTATGGAAGAAACTGTCATGAGTAACCCTGCTCTTTCTCAAGTAGTTTTTCACTCCTTGGGTAATAAGAACCCTATAAAGAACATTTTACAATAAAGAAAATAATCACCTTTCCAGTTTTAGAAAAGACCCATGCAAATAAACACTATGTTAGACCAAAGAAAATAACAAAAGTGGGTAAAACCAAAATCCCAAAGGGGTTTGACTACCAAAAATTTTTAGTTTTTAGTGTTTAATGATGGAATGGTTTTTGTGATTAGCCAATCTAGTTATTTGTAATATAAGTTAATACTAATTTGAACCATAAAAAAGATCAAATTGTACAATATTTACAAATATATCAATGAATAGGCAGTTGAGCATAAAACAACAAAGTACAAAAATTATAAGTATGAAACATAAACCAAAAACCCATCTATTGTAATGTAGTCATATTATACCTGTATTTATACTGGGTATAAGTACACCTTATTTATGTTTTCAACAATTTAAAAAATGTTTTCACACATATGGGATACAGCACTGGTTTGCCAAAAGGACTCCTAAAAACGTATGGTTATTTAAAATAGCTATATTGTTAGGGAGGAAAAAAATCAGGCTCCTTTTAAATCACTTGTAATTTTCATAATTTAGCAATCATTCCTTGATTTTATATATATCATGATGTAAACAATTGTTTATATCTACTAGCATCTCACAGTTACCTTTTAGTCAAAGGCAAATGTAGCCAGAGCAATTATTTTCTCTAACCTTCATTTCCTTAATAATCATTTGAGGATTCTAAGATATAGTTTAGGAACAAGTTCCTAAGCTTACCTACATTTGCAAAACTTGTTCTAGAGGACTATAAATTTTATGTAAAAATGTAAAGTTAAAATACTAAGCTAAAAAACAAAACTTAGGGAAAAGTTTGCCTGAGCCTGAGCAAAAAGAATTTTGAAGAATCGTGGTTTTGCCACAGAATGACGTTACTAGAAGAAAGGAGGACAATAAAGAATTGAACTTGAAAACTTGATGCTTTTCTTTGATGCTCAACTTATTGCACATTTTAAAGAAACCAATTTAATGTATACATAAATGCCACCACACAAAATGTCTTATTGCCTTTCTCTTTTTTGGCTTTTGGAGTAAACTATTGGTTATTTTTTTCTATACTACTTATTCACTGAACACATTAGGGTCTAAATGAATACTAAAATAAGTTTCATTATGAAAAGACATGAATTATCAGCATTTCATATAAACACATCTAGAATTTGGACCAGCTGACTTAAAAAAAAAAGGTAAAAGGATAGCAATCAATTTTGACGACACTTTTTCAGCAAGTGCTTCTGGTGGCAATATACAGAAAGATATAATCAACAGATCAAATAGCTGCATACCAGTTTTTTATATCGATATACACATACATACATATATACTTGAATCTATAAATATTAAATTCTAGGGGTTAAAAAAATCTTGTGTAAACTTTTTTAAAAAGTAAGATGCCACCTGTTTTCCCCAATATTATCAATTTTGACCATACTTTTTTCCTGCTATTTCTACGACAATTGAGCTGGATGCTTTGGAAATGATTTTTTTAACAATACAGTTATTGAACTATTAAAATGTCTATTATCCCATCATTTCCCATTCTGTAACTCGTTACTGATAAAATTTTTGTGCCTGTTTTATGAAGAAAATAGATTACCATACACGTACTTATACTATTGATAACATTTTTGTTATTAACACGTTGATGCTAAGTCTCAGAACATACTATAGAATAAAGACTACTTTCAGGTATGCATAAGACACAATTGTGTGTATACATGTGGATTTATTATACTCACATGTACACACAATCTCACAAAAGCTAGAAATTTTCTGGCACTTAACATATAGCTCACTTTAATAATCAAATAGAATAGCTCTTTTTTTCAGGTTAAGGATAAAAGGTATGAAAGGTCAACACCTCTACATTTATCTCTAAGTTTTTTTGTTTTAGAAATATTGTGATGCTTTAAAGACCAAACCAACTTGAACATTGGTCCCAGGCCAAATCTGATCATTCCAGTTCATTGAGTCAACTGGAAAGAATGTCTACTTAAACATGAAGTTTATTATGACTTGAAGCAAAATCAGGAGGAAAATGATGAAGTAGTCCTTTTGTTGCAGAAAATAATCCGCGGTAGGTGTACTTGAAACTAGGTGATTTCGAAGAGCCATAATATTTCTACAAAAATAAGCAACAGTTTTTTTTTAATTATTTGTGAAAATGTTACCAGAGAACTCACAACTGTACATATGGTCACAGAGCACTTAATGACATTATCTAAAGTAACTAGTTCAATCATTTACTACTATTTGAACAGGGAGCTATATATGCTATGTGGTACCATTATTAGCTCCTCTCAGAATCCAACTCTACATCACACCAAAGGTATTACTTAATGATATGCATCAAACATAATTATTAAAGTCTGATGATGTAGAAAGATACCTATTATCTTAGTGGTTTTAAAATGAAAATTTTGCTTCTTAGTTGACTCACTAAGAGTCCTTTCATCTTTTCTTTAGAGAAATAAGAGGTGGAATTGGAAAAAAAATTATAAATTCCCCAGGGAAAAAAATGATTAATACAACAGAAATGCTCTGTAGGCATTTCATTTGCTAGCAAAAATAAAATGTTAATCATGAAATAAACTTGCGTTATCATCACACCACCCTACATGCTTTGGCTAAAAAGAGTTGATTAATGATTTTTATTTTTCTACTTTTCCTGTTCAAGTGTTTTATCAGTATAGGGTTGATAACACCAAGATGCTCTAAAGGAGCTCGTGGCCTAATAGGGCAGATACAAATACACATTAACAACTCTGTGGTGTCTTGAGTAAGTGTTCAAAGGAGTATGTGCAGGAAGCTATACAAGTTGAGCAGAGGGCTAAATGAACTCTGGAAGGCAAAGGTGAGTGATTAAAAATGTTACAGAAAGAGTGGCACTTGAGTTTTACCCTGAGATATAAACAGGGATTTCTTGACGGGCAAGGTGGAAGGAAGTGCAACACAAAAAAAAGTGAGTTCACTGTGGATAAAGATCCAAAGAAAAGAGCACAGTATATTTTCTGAAGTTGCAGAAACCCCCCACTTCTATATGCAAAATAACTACATTCCTAGTATACCTCAGCAATTAAGAGAGATTCCAGCTCTACCCTCACAGATAAGGAAAGCCCCAATCCCCATCTCAATATTTTAGTGCTGAAAGAATTTCAAGTCTCAGTCTATCTCAGATGATAGGTGTCTGAGTTCTACTTTAGCTTAGCAATGTTAGCAATACTATAAAAAGGAAAAGTTTGCACATGATTTCCTACCTAACAGGATTCTTTTTTTTTAATATATATTTTTATTGTTATTTATGTCTTTTACATTTTGTATTCCCCTTGGGTAGCCCACCACCAACTCACCCGCGATCCATCTCCATGGTCCCCTGCGCTCTTCTCTATTCCATCCTGTGCCCTTTTCCTTCCCTCCCTCCGCCACCCCCCCCCCATTGTCTCTCTCCTATTTGGTTTCCTTATAGTCCTCCTAACAGGATTCTTAACTACTCCTGTGGACTTGAATAGTCATTGTTAGTATATATTACCTTTTAATTTCTTCCTGTGTTTGTTTTATAGATTCAATGGAATTTTGAATGTCTCCCAGATCTATACCTTTCTTTCTTCTTGTATTTGGTTTTACTGATTGAGCTAAAAAAAGACATTTAGAAAGAAGTGGATGAAAACACTGCACATACTGAACTATAAACAAACCATACTTCAGCTTAATGATTCTAGTGTAATAGTTTTCCAAAGCATTGTTTTTGTGACTTAAAGATTAATATAATACTAACACTCTGCATTTTTGAAGTTTCAAACATATTTAAAAACTAGAACACTACAGATAGACTTAAAGTAACCACAAATTAGTTAAATTTTGAATGGCAGTTACACTTATTTAACTAATCAAACAAAAATAATTCATTTAGAAGTATTTATTTGGGGAAGGTATTAATCTCATCTCGTGTCAGTTTACATAGCTCCTAAGAAGTCAGCATTTGAGCCCCCTTTTTAGGTTTTTTTCTTTTTATTAATTGTTACTGTTATCTTTATTCTCATAGTCGCCTAAACTTTAGGTAAATCCTTTCAGTTAGTTTTGATACCTCTTTTACAAATTTTTATTGCCAACCAGCAAACTATAATTGGTTCTTTCAAGTACCTCATATCTATTTCTTCCTTTCCAATTTTGTTCAGATACAATTTTTTGTAGTCTCAGCTTTCACATTTGTAAAATAGGGCTGATAGAAGTAATACCCACACCTCACATGGTTGTAGTAAGATATACTGAACATCCAGTCTTGGCACATGTTAAGTACTCAATAAATTTCAGCTAATATGTTACAGGTAATATAGTGTAATGGAGAAGAGAGTAAATTAAGGAGCCAAATATTATGCATATATCCATATATATACTGCCTTACAGGGTGTGAGAACTTGGGCAGGTTAACCTGTCTGTGTCTCGATTTCTTTTTCTGTAGATTGGGAACAAAAACAGCATAATAATCCCTTCTAGTACACCAGTACTATGTTATGCCTGTTTTTAAACCTTAATTCACTTTATTCCTTTTCTACTCCAGTAACTTTACCCCACTCACATTTCTCAATGCTAGATTGCTGTCATCCAATAGAAATCCTTAAGCAGGGTTCCTCCAAGAACCTTCCTCAAACTGAATTGAGTTGCCCCTTCTATATAAATTCTCCATTTGTCATCTTCTAATTTTCTGTCATTTATCATTAATTCCCTGCTACTGTTATCTGAGCTCCCTCACTTAGTAGAGACTGTGGCTTACAGGTTTTTCATTTTCTCATAAGTACTAAGACATCACCTTAATCCTTTTTTGATTAGATCTCAATGCAGTTCAAGACAGTTTACATATTCTCTGAATTGAATAAGTGTCACTAATGTAGTCCATAATTCTGATACTTATAATTTTACTGATTTGTGACATCTAAACATTATAACAATTCAGAGAATGGAAAACCTTTTGAAGCATGAACTGTGCTCAAAATGGTTCCTAAATTGAATCTAGGAAATCAATAGGTAACAAGGCATAAGAGCTGGTGCTGCAGTATTGCTCGTGATCTCAATGCTTCCCCTGTTTTCATTCCCTTTACATTGTGGCCTGGTCTTGAAATTTATTTGTAGTCTAAAATATCTTCTTTCGTATCCTACTCTAGCCGCCACTAAAACCCTTATTTGTCTTCTTGAATATGAAAAACCATTTTCATGTATCAATAATAGTGTAGTAATATCCTTTAAAAAAAAAACAGACTCACAGTGAATAATCTGCAGTAAATATTTTTACCTTCACTTCCAGAGGAGTCCTGGATATCAGGTTCTGGGGAGGAATAACCTTTTGCCACTTTCTTCTGTTGCCTAGTTGGCTTATGTTTCATTTTAGGGACACTAACCTGAAAAAAAAAAATCACGGTACCATGTTAATTTGCGTTAAGTTTTACAATTAATAACAAATATAGAACTGTCAAAGCTACTTACTGATAGTCACAATATTTAGAAATAAAAACAAAGGTGACAAAAGTCTAAAACCTAATAAACAAGACGTGATATACAATCAAATTACTTTAATTTTAATAACATTAACTTCACAAACACCAAAATGTATAAAACTAAACAATGCCAAGTGTTCCACCAACTCCTAATCCCTATCTACCCATTTTCTCTCAGATTAAAAAGTAATTTTTTTAAAAGATTTATTTATTTATGCATACAAGCTGGGGTGTAGGCCAGAGGTGTGAAGTGGTGAGAGGATTCACCAGAGACAGAGCAGGGTGCAGAACAGGAAGACTGACCGAAGCACTTATTGCTAGTTCATTTTCAAGAGAGAGTTTCATGAATATGCAAGCAAATATAAATATAACCCCACCAATTTTCTAACTGCACCATTATCACTAGTTAAATGTTAAATAACAGTGTTTTAAAATCATAATGATGTTGTTTCCAACAAGAAATAGTTTCATTAAAATGGTGTTGGGTTTCCAATAAATTTATATTATTTATTTTTAATAATGTATGGATAATATAAAACATCCTATAATAAATGGAAATGATATTTTTCAGAACACTGCTCGACTTACAAAAATATCTGTGTGCACATATAAGTTTCAAAAGTACATTAAACCATTAACTAAGACTGAATTTTCCTTAGAATACATAAGCTGTAGACATTCCTCCTAGTAGGGTGGCAATTTTGGTAGTTAATACCAAATTAAAAAGTGCAAACACACGAGAAAAAACAATAACCAGAAAGGAAAGATAATTTATATGCTTAGAGAAACAGGGAACCAGTAGTCACAAGTCTTTAAAACTCTATTCTTAACTGTTAACTCTTCTAAACAGAAATTTTCCCCCATTATCTGATTCATTGCAGAATTTTGCAAAATCTTATACATGTGCTTAAAATTAAAATAAAATTTCTATAATTTATTATAGAAAATAAATAAATAGGCAGGTTTCGGATTCAGCCTTCACTATGCCCTCATACTTCAAGTCAGGTAAACTTGAACTTGAAGGGAAATTTTATAACACGATCCAAGTTCACATTCTTAGAGTAGGTTCAAAGTGAAGGTTGATGAAGACTGGTGTGAAGCTTTTTAATATGACAAAGGTGTCAGCAATGTAATTTTCAGCATACAAAGATCTATTGTGATCAGTAAACTACCTTTAGGAAGAAATACAAGTGTTCTTTCCCATCATTCTAGTTTTATTGCAGGAAGAAACTAAATAAAACTTTGAATTTCTAAATTATAATAACAAAGAATCATACAATATTTGTTCTTTTGTGTTTCACTTATTTCACCTAATATAATATATTCGAAACTCATACATGTTATGGCATGCAGCAAAACGTCATTTCTTTTTACTGCTGAACGATAATTCCATAGTAAGTATATACAATGTTTTGTTTATCCATCTATTAATAGACAATTGACTTGTTTTTCCTTTAGACTAGTATGAATAATACAGCAAAGACCATTGGTGTACGGGTATCTATATGAGTCCTTATTTTCAGTTCTTTTGTAGTGGAATTGCTGGACCACGTGGCAATTCTATGTTTAGCTTCCTTAGGAACCACCAAATTGTTTTCTGCAGTCACTATACCATTTTATATTCCCACCAGGAATACAGTAAAGTTCCTCAGCTTTTGTTTATCTCAAAATGTCTTAATTTCTTCCCCATTTTTGAAGGATAGACTACATGTAGAGACAATCCTTTTCTTCTAGCACTTTAAACATGTCACATCTCATACCTTCTAGCCTCTATGGTTTCTCATGAGAAATTGCTTACTAATCCTGTAGAGGCTTCCTGGAATGTAACTAACTGCTTCTCTCTTGTTACTTTCAAGATTCTCTTTTTCCCCTCTCTTTGTCTTTTGACAGTTTGCTTACAATGTCTTGGTTTGAGTCTCTGAGTTTATCCTAACTTGAGTTTGTTGAGTTTCTTACAGTGGGGTGGGGGTTGGGAGCTTCTTTCTTCAAATGTTCTTTTAGCTCTCTGTCTTTTCTTTCTGGAATTCCAACATTGCAGGTAATTCACTTAATGATGTCTGATAGGTCCCTCAGACTCTGTTCACTTTTGTTTGTTCTCTTTTCTTTCTCTTCCTCAGACTACATAATTTCAATTGTCTTTAAGCTTGCTGATTCTCTCTTATGCCTGTCTGATTCTAGAGGTGGAAGTTTACAGTTTTTGATTTTTTTTCTTTCTGAGAATAAACACCTTCCTTGGACATTTGCTTAGTTTTAAAAATTTCCCTGTCTACAAAATACCCTATTTTCTCAAAGAATCTCTCCCCATCTTTTGTTCCTGGATCTTACATGGTCTATTGTATGTTTCAAAGGTAATCTTTTTCAAAGATTTTGAATTTGGCTTAATGTATTTCCAAGCAATGTCTGTAGTTTTCTGCTAAGCTTTTGAGTTAAACAAAGGAGAAACATGTGCCCTGCACAATTCCTTCAAGCAGCTCCCAACCAGCTTAGAACAGACATTTATGACAATGGTAAATTAAGTCTCCTCTGCTTCCTCTGGAGTCAGGGCACACCCAGGGAATGTGTGGACACACAAACCTGTCGCTACACCAGGGAGGGGTTGGGCAAAGATAAGTAAAAATCTCATATAGCTTTCCTACTGATTTGAAGTCACCTCTGTCTTGATTCAGTGTTTACTTAGTTGCTGCAAACCTCTGACTATTTTCCAGAGTTTTGGCAAATTTGTTTCTGATACTTTCTGCTCGCTTTCTGATGCTTCTTGGTGGCGGAAGGAGGTGAGCACATACCTAATTCTCCCATTTTGCTGGCCAACATACTAAATTTTGAAACAAAATTTCAAACATTTGTGTGTAAATTTATAACAAATCTTTTTAACTATATGCCCAGCACCTCTAACTACTTTTTTAATTACATACCATTGGAGTGCGATGTTTTACTTTGGTCTGGATAACTCCATCTTTTTCAAACTGTATCATATCATTGAGTGGGTCCCACGGTCGAGTACTATAGAAACGAAGGGGATTTAAAAAGGCACTTAATTTAATGACTAAACAAAGAGACCTAAAAGCTTTTACAAAAGTTTTCTATAATTAGATTTTCATGAGTAATATCTATCTATAAAATCAATATTTGTCACATCTAATATGATTTTCAGCTTATTATATGTTAACTGTCTGCATTCAAATTTATTGGTCAAATTTAAGTGTGGAACATGAAGTTCAAAGTCTCATATATATCTTAATTAAAAATACTAATCCAACTAACAATAAAAATTCTAGAAATAAAGAAAACAAGCTAGGCTTATGATATATTACTTATAAATTACTATAATTACTTACTCTGCAAACTTGTAATGCCATTCTCCTGTGAGTGGATCAAGTTCAAATAACTTGCAAGTCCATTCTTCATTTTTTGTTTTCCGATCTCTGGCAGACTGTCTTTGAGTTTCTTCCAAAACATACTTCTCTTGAGTAGCTTCTGTTTGGTCTTTGGCATTTATGGCTCGAGTTACACGCTGCCAGAGCCTAATATATTTGCAAAGACAGTATTTAAAAATCTACATTGAATAGGCTTAAAATCACTTGAGGGAAATGTGTTCATGAGACTTTTTTACTTTGACAAAGTATAAATATATACTTTTTTTATATTTTGTTTTTATTTATATCTTTTACATTAATTGTATACTTCCCGTGGGTTACCCACCACCAATTCACCCGTGAATGATCAGCATAGTCCCTTGTGCTCTTTTCTCCCCTGTTTTGAACCCTTATCCTCTCCCTCCCTAACAAAGTATATTAATACAGATACTTTGAAATGAATCAAGCTATACAATGTAGTATCTTGAGTAGATGACACAGTGGAGACTAATTTTTTCTTGGCAAGAGAAGTTTATTACATGAATTCTTAAACATATGGCAATGAATAGCAAGAGGACAGAAATGAAATGAAAGGCTCAAAAAGCTGCATTTTTAACAAGTTCTACAAATGGTTCTTATACATATTATTTAAGATCCAATTGTCTCAAAGACCCACTAGTATAATGCTATACTTCTCAACTTTGGATGGATAGTAATATCTGGGAATTTTTTAAAACAGAATCTCTGGAAGTGGGACACACATATTGTTCATTAAAATGCTTTCCAAATTATTTTAAAGTGTGATCAGTATTGAAACCACTGATTTTACAGAAAAGGCTACTTAGGTAAAATCTTCTATCAAAGTTTATGCCTTTTTTTGGTCAGATGAATGGAAATATATTATGTATATTCTACCCATCTGGGAAAATAGCATATTGGGATTTAAAGAACAAAGACTTTGGAATTAGACACACTTGGGCTGAATATTATATCTGTCAATTCTTAGCTGGTGAACTTAAAGTTCCTTATTCTGTGTAATGCTGATTTTCCTTAGCTTTAAAATATGTCACATCATAGCCACACCTCAAAAAATGTTGATGTGGAAATATGTAGGGATATCTAAATTGCACAATGTGTTTAAAGTAGCTAGCACAGTGTCTCATGCAGATGGCCCCTTCTAACACAAAGAAATACAGTAAGAATAAAATTGGGTAGGCTTCCTTGTCCCTCCCTGGCCTGGTTCCCCCAGCCTGGGAGTCCCACTTTATTTCTGTTCCTTTTCTCCTTAATAAACTTTTCTTTATATCTATTTCTCTAAGAAGTAAATAAATAAATAAAATTGGATAATAGGTAAGTGGTTCAAAAGAGTAAGTGATACAGCAAGAATTTCATGACATTAAGAGCAGAAACTATGATCTTAATTAGTGGCATTATTCTTGTATTTTAGAAAATGGAGCAAAAGTAGATTTGGAACTACTTTTTTCATTGAGAGTTCTACATGTCTCAACTCAATAAAAAGCTGCTAGTTAAAAACTAAGAATTGTTAACAGTCTAATAATTTTTGCAAACAAAATAGAAATTTTTAAATGGGCCCTGGAGCAAATAAGAAGAGAAAGGGGAAAAGTTTTGGTTTGAGTTGAAGAAAAAATAACATGACTTGTATTACATTTACTTGACATTCACAGGTACCAAAACAGAATTCTGTCATACCCCACAAATGTTAAGCTTTTTTGCTAAATTAAAGTATGACTGAAGTCACATGAAGTGACTCCACTATTGAGGGATTAAAAATTTATCTTTTGATCTACATGAAATTAGTTGAAACATGGTATACTTACTTCTCAGATTCAAAATCTCCCTGTTCTTCAAATTTTACAGTGTGCCTTATTAATCTCCATTGCTTTATGTCTGGTGTTGGATTCCAGAAAACCTCTGAATTATCAGTCTTTTTATCATTAACAAAAACTTCACTATCCTATATTTAAAGAAATAAAAAAATTAATATAGAGAATTAATTTGTTAAAAGAAGTATTATACAGAGTAATAATAAAATATTTTCTTCCTGATACTTAACCCTGACACTAAGCACACTTTAAAACAAATATAACTAGCACTCTTACAGAAGTCCCAAATTTGTCATTTTTATTAAAACACTAAGATTAAACACATAATACTAGTCAATATTTTTAAATTGGTTGAACGAACAGGTTGTTTGTAAGATTTCATAAATTTACTTTTTTTTTTTGCAAAGAAGAACTGGGGGTAGGTTAGAGGTGTGGGGGGTGGATGGGAGGATTCACGAGAGACAGAGTGGGGAGCAGAACAGGCAGATCTACTGAAATACATTGCTGAAGGGAGCAGTAGGTGAGACAGGAGAGCTCTGCTGTGCCATATGTGGGTCAGCTCCCTGGCTGGTAATCGAGCTCAAGGTGTAGAGGTGACAGCACCGAGACTTAACCCGTAGGCTACCAGGGAGGCCCCCTCATAAATTTACTTAAAAACAAATTTCAAACAATTACATGCCAAGTTTCAACAACCATGTCTGAATTATTAAAGTAGACCCCAGTCTATGAGACGCTAACTACATATGCACTCATTTAAAAACCTCTAAGAACCTGTCTTAGCATTAAAAATTTGAGCTCAGGGCCTCCCAGGTGTCATAGTGGTTAGGTGCTGTGCTGTGGAGCTGTCGGCAGCAAAGACGCAAGTTTGACGCCCAGCCGGGGGGATTCCCACATGGTGCCGCAGACCTCTCCTGGCTCGCCCGGGGCTCCCGTCAGCAGTGTATTTCCATTGATCTGCCTATTCTGCTCCCCACTCTGTCTCTGGTGAACCCTCTTGCCATCCTACACATCTGGCCTGTACCCCAGCTTGTATAAATAAATAAATAAATAAATAAATAAATAAATAAATAAATAAATAAATAAATAAAAACAGTAGAAAAATTTGAGCTCAATCTTAGAAATTTCTTTTACAAAAGGATGGTTTTATCTTCATGCTAAATGATCTTCAACTAGAAGTAAAATTTAAAACTGATAAGAGTATATGTGGTTTCTTGACTGAGTCTCTAGATTCAGTTTCATTTTCTCCTCATTTTCTGCCTGTTAAAATGCAAAAATAGCAACTAGCTCAGTATTCACAGTGAGAGTGCACAGTGAGAGGCAGTGTCACGATCCTTTTTATTCATTTAAGTTCTTCTTACTAAAATTACATAAGTGAGAATTTAGGTCAGCAAAGAAGTAAATAAAAACCACTGCACTCAAATACTCCTACATCTTCTCCATGTTCTGCAAAAGGATATGTAACTCTCATTGGAAATGACTCTGTCTAGGTCAGAGGTAGGTAGTCTATTGCTGTGTGTAAACGTACAGCTCTGGAGTCAGTATCTGGAGAGGAATTCTTGCTTCCTCACTTATTTTGGGCAAATTATTTATTTAAACTCTCTGTGTATCAGTTTCCTCCTCTGTAAATGCAGACTGTAACAACAGAACCCACTTCATCGGTATAACATAATTATAATATGATACATAATGGTATAAAAGATTAAATGAGTTAAAATCAATAACATTTTCAAACAATGCCGTGATATATAAGTGTTAGTTATTTTTATTGATTTACAGCTGTGGGACGATAAACTATTACATAAAATTAAATATATTAATAACAGATCAAAACTAAAATATTTGTTAACTGAGGTTTATTCAGAGTAAGTTTTTAGAATATGACTTGATTTTTTTTTTTCATAAATTTTTTGGTAAAGCTAATATATAAAAATACTTACCCAATGACCTTCTAATGTAGCTAGGACTTCTTTTCCCAATTTAAGTTTCCCTGATATTTGATTAACACAGTCACTACTACCTAGAAATGGCTTTTAAAAGAAAAAATGTTAAAGTAATATTTTATTTTTAACTTAGATGTACACACAATACAGGAAAAAAAAACCCAAAAGTAACTGTGTAGTTACAGTGCTATTTTAGACACGAGTAAAATACTAATACAAATTTTAGTCAGAAATGCTCAAAAAAATTTGAATTTGCTGCTGTGGGGTCCTTTATAGTCATCCAACCCCAGTTATGAAACAAATAAGTGGTGAGCCTTCAAATGATTCCAACTATCAAGACTCTCAGAGCCTGCAAATTCTTCCTGAGGAATGGATATTCTCTAGCAGAAAAGTTGTCCCCAGTATAATCTGTTTAAAATCCTGACCCATAAAACCCCAAAGGATTATGAAACGGCTCCTGATTTTTAAAAATTACTTAATTTAAATTAAGGTAATATTTGGATACCTCATCAGGTATTATCACTATAGTGTACCCACCACCAAATCACTGATAGTCCACCACAACAGTCCATCGTGCTTCCTTCTTTCTTTGTTCTTACCCCTCCCCCAACTCCTCTTGGTGCTCCAGTTATGTCATCAGTTATCAAGGGTTAATTTTTAAGCTTGTCTTTATCTGACTCTTAGATTAGTTACTTTACATTTCACATATTAATGACATTGTCTAGTATTTCTCTTTCTCCTAACTTATTTCACTTAGCATTATCCCTTCCAGCTCCATCCATATTGCCGCAAATGGTGTGAGTTTATCTTTTTGGTGGCTGAGTAATATTCCATTATGTACATATAGCACATAGAAAATGGTTGTTTTTAAGCTTTTGAGTTCTAGAGCAATTTTTTTATGCATAAATTATAACTACTACAATTCTGTTTTAGTCTATACAGTTACAGGTCAAGTTGGTACATAATTCTTGGTATTTTATAAAGCAGTATTTTAATTTACTGAGAAATTACTATTCATTCACTTCTTAAATCTCATCTGTATAATGCCAATGGTTTTATTAACTGAAATTTTAAATGACAGCTCTGTGTTGATTTGAATCTTCCAACGCTGCCCTTTCATGGGTTCTATGTTCTTATAGTTAGTCCTTAATTAGAAACTAAACTGTGCTCTTTTTTCAAAATTTGTATTTATAGGAAAGCTCCCCTTTTGGTGATACAGCCTATCATTCTCTACTAACCTTTAGTTTGAATTCAAGTATTGCACTGTATCCAGTTTTTTGACATGTAATATTGACTGTTCCACCAAGCTCCAGAGTCATTGTGCCATAAAGAATCCCTAAAGTAAAAATAAATTGACAAAAGGTTGAAGAAACGGACACTGGATAAGAACAAGCAGTTTTAAAATTTCATTTCCTAGGATGAACAATAGTTATTACTTAATATTTTCATTTATTTTATTTATGATATAAAATTGCATTGTATAAGTAATAATTATAACAAAGCTAATCATTCAAGGACATGCTGTCACATTCAAAAAAGTATGCAATAAGCACATATAAGTTTGGTTCTATTAGGATTTAAATAGCTAATCCTCATAATTTGCAGATTTCATATTTGCAAATGCACACATTTATTAAAATATATTGCTAATCCAAAAATCACACAGCACATTTTTTGTAATTTGTGGTTATGCACCAAGTGGTGAAAAACTTGAGTTGCCTGATGTGCACATTCCACCTGAGGTCAAACAAGGCGAGACTCTGCCTCCTCGTTTCATCTTTTACTGTAAACAAATGTCCCTCTTGCAGTATTTTTAGTACTGCTTTTTTGTTGGTGACTTTACTGTTTAGAACGGCCCCCAAGTATAGTGTGAAAGTGCTGTTGAGTGTTTGTAAGCCCAGAAGGCTGTGATATACATTATGGAGAAAATGAAGTGTTAAAGCTCAGCTCAGCTCAGGCACGAGTTATAGTGCTGCTGGCTGTTAGTTCAATGCTAACAAACCAACAATATATACCAAATAAAGTGTCTTTAAATAGAAACAAGATTATGTAATGATCAGGTGATGAAACTGTGACAAGAGGCTCAGAGGAAGCAAGCCTTGTGTTTCCCTTAGGAGCAATGGTCTAGTATGCACTAATTGAGTGCTTGTGGTAACTTTATAGAACATGACTACTGTAAATAACAAGATTAACTGTGTAAGGCAAATGAGTTAAAAAAAAAACAACAACAAACAGACAAACAAATAAAAGCCCCAGAATAGATTCTGTGGCTAGACGTTGGGGAAATTCTCAGTTTAACAAATTTAAACAGGGTGCGTATCTATTCTCAGACTGTAGTCTTTAAGCGCAAATGAAGTGTTAATTTCCAAGAAGGGAACAGGTTGTAATGTTTCTGATACTTGCTCAGCTTGGAACTTATTTTGTAAAGCAATTTATGATACTAGCTATTTGGAGAATACACCTAGGAAAACACACCAGGGTGAAAAATAATCATTTCCTATGCTCATTCACAGGGTTACTAGTCTCTTCTTTTTTTCCATGCAATAAAAACATTGCTATGAAAATTTTTTTCTCTCTTGCTAGCTGAGTATAATATGGGTATTTACATGGAAAATCATTTATTTATTGCAAATGATATAAATATTTTAATATATAGTCTATCAATTTAATTCATAACTTCAGGCATTTCTCTTCATACGTATTTCAAGAACCACAAGTGAAGCTGTAAGAATGATCTAGCCTGAGGCCACATATTGGCTACTCTTATATTTAGTAATATCTAGGTATAGTGGATGGGAGTCAACAAAACTGAGTTTGCTCTCAGCATTCTTACGGACTAGCCAGTTTTCCTTGTATAAGATTCTTACTGTCCCTCTACCCCTCAAGTTTCTTTCATGTGTAAAATGAGGCCACATAAAATAATTTCTGTGTTTTCATGAATCAGTTAACATAGAGGATAATCAACAAAAAAAATTATTTTTAAGTAATGGGTTGAAAATAAGGTACATATAATGACCAAATTGAGTGTTGAAGCTGATGATCTCTAGTAATGCAGACTGCAGAGGTCTTGCTTTTGCCACATCCTAGTTGAGTGATCTCAGGCAAATTCTCTTTGAGTTTCATTTTCTTCATACATAAGACATGGATAATACAACCTACTTTATAGGGTTACTGAAACGATGAGGTTTTAAACATAGAGTACACAAAGTAGTTGGATGCCTGGGGCTGACATAAATGTTATTATTTTATATCTTTGTTTGTATCCTAAATAATGAAGGGAAGCATAACATACTGACTTTAAAAAATCTACCAAATGAAGCTAAGAAGAAATTTTAAAGGCATTGATACATAGAAAAGAGGTAATTTAAAAATTTAAAAGAGAGGTGGTGGTGAAGAAGATGGAAATCTTAAGAATCATAAAGATTCCAAAATAATGGGCAGTTTCATGAAATTTTAAAACTTGCACATAAGGCAAATGACATTTCATTATTATAAATCAGCCTCCTCCAACCAAAGTTTGTCATAAAAAGTCTGTTATGTGTGAATTAATTCACCATGGAAATATTCAGCAGATGATAGCAATAATCTCAAGTATCTGCAGACCAAGGACATTTTTAAACAAAAGGCAGACTCCATCAATGTCAAATATAAATTATGGCCATAAACATATACTTAAAAAAGAAGGCTTAAGGAATATCTATATTAAGTATGGAAGATTTTTACCTTTACAATGAGCATATGGCATTGTCATTACATAATCTTCACCTCTATTCAAGAAAGTTAACCGTGCTTCTCCTTCTAATATTGCAGACAGTGAGTTTCCTGAAATACATATTACTTATTAAATTTTATATAATTCAACCAATTCAAAATACACAAAATATATTTAGGACACCAATCATATATGTGCAGTGGAATGTCTTACTGTCTCAGTCTCAGGATGGCCAAACATATACCTGTTATATCCAAAACATATCTGATCCATATTCCATTCTTTAAAAATGAATACTTTTGAAAGACACAGACATGTACTTACTATGCTATCAGGCCATAAGAAAAATCTGAACATGCAGAACATGCAATAAGACTTTTTCACTATATGCTTGCTTAATCCATTTCTGAATAAAATCATTTCCTATCTGTGCATCACACTTACTTAGTTAAGTACTTACAGTCAATATACTGTAGATAATTTAGAAAAACTGAATTTGCATAATCCACCAAAATGCAAAGATAAAATTTATGGTATTCTAGCTTTTTCCCCCCACATCATCAGTTTTATTGAAGTATAATTTACAAAGTGACCCATTTTAAGTTTTCATTTATAGTCTTGGCAATTGTGTACAGTCATGAGATCACCACCATGCATAATCAAGGTAAGAACATTCCATAGCCCCCCAAAATCCCCCTTGCTCCTTGGAGTCAAGCTGTTCCTCCAGCCCTGTGAAACCACTGCTCCATTTTCTATCACTACAGTTTCACCAATTCTAGGATTTTATTTGGGTAGCATTGCAGAAATGTAGTTTACTGTGTTGCACTTCTTTCACTAAGCAAGATATGTTTCAGATGCATTCATGCTGTTCTATCAACATTTCACTCATTTTTATTGATGAGTAGCATTACATGGTAGTGGTATTTTTATACTCATTGATGGTCATTATGGTTGTGCTCAGTCCTGAGTTGTTATAAATAATGCCGCAAAGAACATTCACGTACAAGTTTTTGTATGGACACACATTTGCATTTTTCATGGGTAAATACTTACAAGAGAAATTTCTATGTTCATGGTAAATGTATGTTTAATTTTGGACTATCATTTCCCCATGATATATCTGGACTCCCTCCTCTGTTCCATTAATCTCTATAGCTCCCTCCATGTAAATACCACACTGTATTAATTGCTGTAGCTTTACAGGAAGTTTTGAAATCAGGAAGTAAAAGATCTGTCTTGTTCTGCTGTCTCAAAATTGTTTTGACTGTCTATGTCCTTGACCTTTACAAGTAACTTTAAAGCCAGTCTGTCAATTTATTTTTAAAAGTCTGCTAGAATTATGATTGTGCTGAACCTTTAGCTCATTTTGGAAGATTTGCCATTTTAACAATATTAAATAATCTTGTAAACATATTACATTCTTCATTTACTTGTTAGATCTATCTTAATTTTCCTCAGCAATGTTATATAGTTTTCAGTATACAGGTCTTACAAATCTTTCATTAAATTTATTCCTAAGTATTTTGTATTTCAGGTACTACTGTAATCAAAGTTGTTTTTAAATTTCATTTGCAAGTATTCATTTCTACTGTATTGAAGTAGATTAATTTTTGTATTTTGACCTTGTATCCAGCAACCTCACTAAATTTACTTATTACTTCTAGTAGCTTTTTTCTAGTTTCCTTTTTCTTTCCTTTTTTTTTTTTTTGAGCAAAAAAAAGCTCTTTCCTGTTCACAAGGTTATTTCTGAGCTGCAAGAATTCTTTATTTTTTCCCTCTATTCTTTCATTCAACCTTGGGTGCAAATATTAGAAAGCATAAAGATACCTTTTTCTTATATCTGCACTGGAAACCTTGGCAGAAGACAATAACTGCTCTAGGTCTGTCAAATAGATGCATTAGCATTTTCTACATAGATCAACTACATAAATAGTTTAATTTCATTCTTTACAATCTGTCTTTTCTTTAGCTTGCCTACCACACCTTGGCGAGGATCTCTAATGTAATTTTGTATAGAAGTTGTGAGAGTGAACATTCTTATTCCTGTGAAGAGAATTGAAAGTCATTTAATTTTTATCTTGAGAATGAAGTTGGCTATCAATTTTTCATAGCTATTTTTAATCCAGTCCTAGTATGCTGAGAGTTTTTAATTTGAATGTGTATTGAATTTTGTCAAAGCTTTGTCTGTATCTATTAGAATGGTACTGTTTTTCTGTTATTCCATTAATATGAATTAAACTGAATTGATTTTCACATGATGCAGCAACTTTCTATTCATGAGATAATCTCCACTTAATCACGACACATTATTCATAATATTGATCACAATATATCCTTTTGTGTGTATTACCCTACACATATATATATATTGATCTGTTACCAATTTGTTAAGGATTTTTTCATGCATTATTATGAGTGATACTGAGCCATAGTTTTCTTGTTCAAGACTTATTTATGATCCTCTACACCCTCTTAGGTAACTAGACCGAGATTTCTGCTGACATTTTATTTTCATATTTTACCGAAGTTATTTCTTTCAAGTTTAAAATTCTTTAGTTGAAATTTAATTTGTTACTTTTCTCCACTTAAAAGTTTATTAAATCAAATGAAAGTACTTAAGGTCATAGTTTCCACTGGTGTATAACTTTAGTCATATTTGTTTGAATTTTCACAGCTTACATATTAAGATCTTCTATGGTAACTATTTTCTCTCTCTCCCTTACACTTGTGAAGTCTAAAAAAAAAAAATTTTTTTTTGGCATTTGGTCCAAGGTTAAATTTCATTACTGACTGACCCTGGACCAAGTATTCTAATTGTACTTGGATGCCTTCTCTCTAATCATATGTGGATTTCTTTTGTGCACTGAGATGGAATAAAAAACTTTGGTGGGCTAATGGCAAAAGAAATACATTATGTAAAAAAAGAAGCAGCTCTGGTGGGCAAGCATTATTCTGTATTTTGATAAGTGGTGTTTCTGATAAATATATACATATGTAAAAATACTTAAAGTGAGTCATGCCTCTATGAATGGGAAAAGAAAAGCATAAAAGTCATTATGCAAGTAAAAATCATACTAAAAGAGACATGCAAATTCCTTGCTGCAAACAGTAGAAGATACTGTCTAAATAAGAGCTCACCAAAATATCACTATCTACTTTCCAGACAAGAGTACAGATTGAAACAAGGGGAAACTTACCATAGAACTTGGACTTAGCCAGGATACTACCACTAAGGCAAAATCCATCCTTTCGGTTGCTAACATAAAAGGCAGATATTGGTGGATGATGGGACACCTATTGAACACAGGGAAATACAGAAACATAATACAATAAGCTTCTTATTGTCTTGTATCAAAAGTTCAAGCCTTAAAAATTTACTCTAAAAATGAATAGGAAAATCACTTAATAAATAGAAAAATGTTATGGCAGTAAAATGATAGTTGTAATAATAACCAGCCTCTAAGATGTCTCCAAAAGAAACCCAATCTTAGTAGTCACACTGTTAGATAGGCTCGGTTTGTGTGGAAATGATAGTTTGTCACTTCCCAGATTAGGCTGTAATGCTGCATCTACCTCTGTGTGTGTGTCTGCCTCTCTCTTTGTCCCTCTCCCCGCCCCCACCCCCTCTCTTCTGTCATTATCTCTGAGAAGTTAGCGTCCATATTGTGAACAATTATATCAAGAGCCCCATGTGGTGAGGACTGAAACCCTTTCCAAAAAGCCCAGTAATGAGTTTGGAGATAGAATCTTCAGGCCAAGTCAAACCTTCAGATCACTGCAAAAACTGGATGACATCATGACTAAAACTTCCTGAGCGACCCTAAGCCAGAAAACATTCAGTCAAGCAGTCCCTGATTTCTGAACCTCATTGTATGGGATAATAAATGTTTGTTTTTAGTCACTAAGTTTTGGGAGTAATTTATGTATATAGCAATGGATAGAACTAATATAGTGGTTATTCTTTTTACGTATTACTGGATAAGCTGTGGAAAACTAATAAAAGCTTTGACAAATATGTTATCTTAATAATCTAATATTTCAATAAATAATCTTATGTTTTCTGAAGTGACACAAAGCTAAAATCAATTTAACTCTTCCCAAGTCTCTCAATTTAGTGAAGAATTACAGTGAGTTAAAATGTAAGGTGGTATAATCATTAACTTTAAAACATTAATAGACAGTGGTTTCAATTGGATGGAATTCAAGTGTCAAAATCTCCAGAAGATTTTTCAAATGACACAAGGTATTTTCAACTTCCTCACACTCTAGGAGTCACTTTACTGAGAGACAATGTCGTATTCCTTGGGTTTGTTAGGTTGGGAGAAGATTGAGAATCATGAATGCAAGTGTACCTAAGTTTAAATGAATGAATATTTTCAAATTAAAAAAATATTTTCTGATTGCCTTCTATGCGTACAACCAAAGAGGTGTCATGGGGAGGGTATCTTCAAGGAGCCAATAATTCAATTAGGGTAGTAAGTATTCTGTAAAAAGCTAAAACAGTACAAATGTTAAAATACCCACGTACATGGATAATTAATAATACAGAAATTTGAGAAGGGAGAATTCACTGGGAGCTGTCGTTATCTGGGTCATGTAAGATGAGCAGTTTGGGGTTTGTTTAGATGAGAACAGTTGAGAAGAAATACTTGGGGGGGGATTAGGGGAGGGTGGGAAGAAGAATTCAATTTAAAAATAATGAGGCAAAAAATTATAATACTAGGTTACCTAATTGCGACTGCACAAATAGGTCCAGTGTGGAGAGTTCAGAGAGACACGTAATTTGAGATAAATTTAGAAAGGTACAGAAGAACTTGAATGATAGACAAATAAATATAAATATAATTTAGGAACTTGAGAATCACTTAAGAATTTTAAGCATAATGAAAAAGGTGTTTTAGAAATATGAGCTTGGTTAAAAAAGTGTGGAGGGAAGAAAACTAAAGATTTATTTTTAAACATAGGATTCTATGACTGTAGCAATACTTTTGAGTATGGCATTTAATAGTATTCTGCAGTAAAAAGTTAAATGCTTACCAAATGTTCACTAATAAGAAAGGTGAGTCAACAGTGAGTTTCATGAGTTAATATTTCTATAAAAAATCCCAATAACTTCCAAATCAATTTTGTTTCTGTACCATGCATTTCTAATACCTGTTCAGCAATATAAAAGGTTTTGCTGTTTGTTCTGGGATGAATCCATAAACAACGAAAAGTTTCACCAAGTATAGGGTTGTAAGGTTTCTTCAGTCCCTAGTAAAAAACATATAAATTTCAAATTACAAATATGGAAGAATTAATAAGATAGCTTAAATCAGTCAACACGGATTTAACTGTATCATCTGGGAGCCATCCTTACAAAATTCCACAGTAGTCACATGAAATTACTTCAATCATAATATGTTTAAATGATCAAATATTTTGCAATTCTGCTAACTCAAGAAGTCCTGGATGCAATTATTAATAAAAAATATAAAGATAACAAAAAGTAAAGAAATCATACAAGACTAAAAAAAATAAAATGTAAATATTACCTTTGGCTTTTTATAAAATCCCGACAAATACCATTTTACGACTTTCTTCAAACGGAAATAAGGATTTTCTTCAAGTGCAGCCCTAAAAAACAAAATGAACACAAAAATTTTACTTTAGTTACTAGAGAGATACAAATTAAAATCACACTGACTAGGGGAAGGAGTGGCAGGGCACATGTCCAGCTAAGGTGGCAAGAAGCAGGCTAAGGAGATGGAAAAGTAGATATGGCATTTAAGCAGAAACAGATCGAGGAGCAAAAGAAACTCAAGGAGCTAAAGGGGGTCACAGGGAAGAGACCCCCTGTACCCCAAGTGAAATTAAGAAGTCTGGCAAAAGCAGGTTGTCCCTGCGCCTAAGCAATGGTGATCTTTAATTTCAGTCCTGTTTAATCATGTGAATTTCCTGCCAATAACATCTGTTGTCACCAATAGCTAGAATGAAGTATCTTGAAGCCTGTTATACATTTAAGACTAAAATCTGTTAAAAAAATAAAATCCACAATAAGCTATCACTCATGCCTGTTAGAATGGTCATCATCAAAAAGAAAAGAGGTAGCAACGCTGGTGCAGATATGAAAAAAAGGGAATTTATGCACTGCTGGTAAGAATGTAAATTGGTTACAACCATTATGTAAAAGAGTATGAAGGGTCTCAAAAACACTGTTGTATGACATATAGGAAAGCTGTTAAGCGAAAAAAATGTTAGAGTTCTTATCACAATGAGAAAATTCTTCTTCATTTTCTTTTTATTTATTTATGAGAAGATGAATGTTAGATGAACCTATTGGGTTAATCATTTCACAATCCATGTAAATCGAATAATCATACCGTATGCATTAAACTAATACAGTGAAGTTATGTCAATTAGTTCTCAATAAGACGGGAAAATAAATTTTCACAAATTCTCTATCATATTTCTCAAACAAGAACTCAGTGTGAGATATGAACTCATGTAAATAAGTTTGCAAGAATCATTTTTTATAATCTGGTTATCTCCCTCCTCCCTCTCAAAGCCCCCAGCCAATTTGTTCTATTCTTTGATATAATGCCCAGGTCTGTGCTCAGTTTTGGAAATGTTCCAAACCAAGATTTTTCAACTAGGGTCCTGTAGAACCCTAGATGTTGCTAAGGTTTCTGTGAGAAATTGTAATAGAAAAAAATAAAAATAGGTTTTGAGATTCACGTACTGAGCAAAGTCTGACATTTACAATGATGAGGCAGCGGCCAGCGGCCTTGTTAACAATTTCATTAGAGTTCTTCAGCCTCATATGTCCTGGAAGGGTGAGGTTTTCTGGACTCAGTCTATTCTTGCTGACATTAATTGGAACAGGTCCACAATACCTAATGAGTGCTACAGAACTTGGAGGAAAATACCATGAAGTATCTTGTAGTTTAAGAAATGAGAATCTACTTACTCAGAGAGGAAATCTGCATGATAGTAGTAATCTGAAAGTTTATCCAGGAAAGAACGAGGTTCCAAAATAAATGTTGGTAGAACTACTCTGGACAGGTCCATGCCAGGGCGAACTTGTTTCAGCAGTGTCCAGATAAGGCTTTTGTTTTCTTCAGAAACAGTTTCTGTTTGAGAAGCCTCACCTGCCTTTAGCAATTAACAAGAACACTGAAATATTATATTTATTTCAAACATGTAGATATGTAAAAAGAAGAGGTAATGTTGAAAATCTCCATAGGACTATTACAAAAAGCATTATTAAAATGTAGAAATAACCTAGTAGGTAGTAAAGTCTATAGTTATAAAATTTAGGTAAAAAGAGTAGCTGTAAAAAACATCAAAATTGAGTGATATATACAAAGAATCACAAAAAAATTACACTCTACTGTACTATCTCTACTTCTATGTGCTAGCAATAACAACTCATATTTCCTTGCAATTTATTTTGTTCCTAGCAATGACATTAAGCAGTAAGTATTCTATTTCAAAGGCAAACCTGAAAAAAATGTGAACTTTAAACTGACTTGCTTATTACTTGAATATATATGTTTAGATGTTTATAAATGCTAATTTATGTGATACATCTGAAAGGATATGAACTTGTACCTCTGAATCATATTATTGTAAACCAGTGTTATCTCAATAAAAAGATTACTTAATTAAAATAAAAATAAAATAGAAAGTAAAATTTAAAAAAATAAAAGGTATCATAAAACTCTGAATATAAGAGGGTTTTACCTCCCCAAGCTCTTCATGGCTCTGTTCAGTGTAGGTAGTCTCCTTTAAAGGCTCAACTGGCTCAGGTTCAATATAGGAGTCATCTTGCCTCTCTGATGTATCTGTGTCACTTTCTTCACTTTTTCCCATCACTTCATTGTCAGACTCATCATGCTCTTGATCATTTTCCTTATCAGATTTATCAGAATACATATCTTGGTCCTTAAAATGCTGTCGTTCAATTTCACTGTCATTTAACCTAAGGTGAACAATTATTAGAAGGAAGAATATAAGACATTAAGAATATGTTAAGAATGATACATAACATTTATTAAGGACTTAATATATATTGGGCACTATTATAATTGTTTTAATGTTAACTCAATTAATCCTCAAAATAATACTATGAAATAAATAATATTCTCACATCACAGATTAAGCAGATGGAGGTACAGAGAAGTTAAACAAAAACCCAGGGAAAAATTCAAAGATGACACTGAGTTTTTTGTCTCTTGACTACTGAGGATTAAAATTTTTCAAAAGCAAAATTTTAGATGATCTCTTGCTAGAATTTTTCCCCTTATTTTTGCAAACATCATCATTTGAATTAACTTCATTGTTTCTTCAAGTCTAAAGAAAGACTTTAAGTAGCCTAAAACCGCTGTTTCTGCTTTCTTCCAAACTATTTTCTCCTTATGGTCTGGTTTTCATCCTCTGAATTTCCCATAAAAGTACTAATGATGGCTTAGTTGACGAACCCAATAATGTTGTCTAGTCTTCTCCTCCAATAACTTCTCTGCAACACTAGCCTTTGATGATTATCCTTCTTTGAAGTGGTCTCAGCACTTGGGTTACATGTAATTGTGATTCTACATTTTGAGCTCACTGATTGCTTTCATTTCTTTCCATCCTGAAAATATTTTCATCTTCATTGACGCTTTTTTATTTTTACCTATCTGCTCTCCTTTGGCAAGCTAACCAATTTCAAGGCTTCACCATTGTTTCTATTTCATGATTTTTAAACCTGTGCATATAACAATAATTTCAGATCCATGTAACATTGCCTTTCAGATGCTGTTTTTAAATGTGTGGCTCATATAATCTATATGACCTGGGATCACCGCATCCTCAATATATCCAATATTTGATAAATCATCTAGTTTTCCCCAATAAGGTTTTATTTATTTTACTAATATCTCCTTGGTCACTCAGGCTTAAACCTTGGCAATCATTAACTTCACCCACTTTCTATCCCTTACAAGTAAGCATATTAAATGTTTCAAAGGTAGGCCTCCAGCCTCCTCATCTCTGTATCATCATTCCTAGCTTATTTCCTGTCACAGAGCCAAATGAACATGTTGATATGCTGATTCTACTTTTGAAAAATCTGTTATATTAATCTTCTCTCCCTGATTCCTTAGCTGGATATTAGGTTTCCACCCTTTAAACTTTCTTGATCCTACATTACTCTAAAGCATTCTTTTTGGTTGTTTATATCATTCTTATCTTCCCATTTTTTATAGCTCCTGACATTTTACAGATTTCTAGTAAAACAAAAAGCAAAATGCAACATGTTTCCAGAAACACATAGATAGTAAACCCTCTACTAGATTCAAATTTAGGGTCACATCCAATTCATCTCTTTATTCACAATGCAGTGAATCAGACAGAGAAGCATATGGTGTTTTATACAAAAGAAGCTCAAAAATTTTTAATGACTAAATAAATGTAACAGATTAACTCTTAAAATTCCAAAATAAGAGCCTTTAAAGATCACTTAGTATTCAACAGGAACAAAGGACTGTGTATAGCTTAAGTGCTTTGAGGGGAAAATATTGAGAAAAGGCACCAACAAATACCCATTCTCATGTCAGTTGCTTCCCTCAATCCTATCCCACTCAGGTTTAAGATAAAGTCCAAATTATAGGTCTGCAAAGAAAGAACATAAAAGATCAGGTAATAGAGTTTTGAAAGAGAGAAAAGAAAGATTTAAGCAAAAAGAAGGAAAATAAATTCAGGCGAGGCTGTATGAAGGCAGTGATGGTAGCAGTCTAACTGAGGGGAACAACCTCATTGTTGATGTGAGTAAGTGGCTGCAGGGTAGTTGAATGTAGTGCAAGGAAGGAAAAGGGGAAGTCTGTTTTTTTCTAGACTTTTTTCTAAACATCTGAATAAAAGAGCTGAACCTCAACAAATCTCTGAACCTAAAGAAGCTTCCGAGCAGAAGTATTTTAGCATAACCTGCAATGAACACTTAAAGGGCTAACAACACAACGAGGATGTAGCTTCAACTTGAAATACTTACCAAATATAATAGAATTCTACAAATACAAGATGGAATAAATCAACTGCCATCACACACACAAAAAGAAGTGCTATAAAACAGCAATGGAAGTACAAATTTTATTGTTATGAGGCAGGGAAGTATTCTTATGTTGCAGTATCTGAGACTGAACAATACACAGGTATGACAGGAGAAAAGAACAAGAGGACTAGACATCACTATTAATGGATGGAACACTAAGCAAAAAGTTAAGGTTGATAGTGAGCATGGCTATATTTGGGAAAGGACAAGAAATTCACATTAGCTGGAATCAGGAAAATAATTTGTACACCTTAGAGCAAGTGAACAAATTTCAAACAAGGTCTTAGGTCACAATGGGAAAGCAGTCAAGTTTCAATCCTAGATATACTACAAAAATTCCAGGCCTGCTCACTAACCTAGTGAACAACATGGTCTCTACAAAATTTAGCAGATTACTAGTAATAGCTACTTACTGGAAGTTATCACCACCGTGGAGATTGTTAGCACGTAACAAACCATACAAAGTGACATGCGTGTTTTCTGATGAAATGCTCAGGTCATGGTCCTTTCCTTCCCTGACCATTGTACGTTTAAGAAGGCTGGAGCACTTCAGAGCCAACTCCAAAGCATCCATCCAGCATCTTCCTAGAAGAACAGGCATTCATAAGCAACATAAATTAAAGAACTATAAAAACTACAATCTCTTAATTTAATAATGTTAATCTTTATTACTACATATACTGTTACTTCTTTGAGAAACATGCACTAGAAAAGTTAATTTGAACATGAAATCTTGACAGGATTTCTTAAGAAAATTTGCCTATCTAATTAAATGATGTATTTAGTGTTGTAAAAATTTATGACTATAATACTTCTGATTCAAAGACCAATCTAAAGGTAGATTTTCCCAAAGAAATACACAGAATAGTATATAAAATAAATCCTTAAAAATGAGGACCAAAATACAACCCACTAAAACTTGTATTTACCATCTGACTCTGAAGTAGCTCGGATGATCAAATAACTGCTAGGCAAAGGCTGAGTTATAGATCCAACTGCTTCACCTTTTGGACCCTTAAAGTAAATAAAAGTGAAAATAAATGGTATACAGTAATTATCATGTGATTTCCATGTTATGTTATCTGATTTCAATGTTACGTTAACTATTATTACCTGTAATAACCTAACTTAGGCATGATTAACAATTTAAAAGCAAACAAGCTTTAATTTCATGCTTCTGGAAAAAGTAAATGTTAATATTAAGTTTTCTTCTTTCAACAGATAGACTTCCTTACCAGAAACTGAAATTACAGTTATCATTAGCTAAAAATACCTGAATATTGTTCATATGAGAATAAAGCCTAAAATTCACAGCTTAGATCAAATTTTAACTTAACAATTTCTACTCCAGAAATACTAGTTAAGAAATACTAAATTTTGGGCCTCCCTGGTGGTGCAGTGGTTAAGCGCTGCGCTGTGGAGCTGTCGGCAGCAGCAACGCAAGTTCGATGCCTGGCTGGGGAAGATTCCCACATGGCATAGCAGACCTCTCCTGCCTCGCTCACTGCTCCCCTCAGCAGTGTATTTCCATCGATCTGCCTGTTCTGCTCCCCACTCTGTCTCTGGTGAACCCTCTTGCCGCCCCATGCCTCTGGCCGTACCCCAGCTTGTATGTATAAATATATAAATCTTGAAAAAAAAAAGTTTCTAAAAAAAAAAAAATACTAAATTTCTAGAAGCCTAAAGAAACAGCTGAAAATATAATATACAAGAAAAAGATAAATGAATTTGACTGGGTCTAGGCAAAAAATTTATCTCCATTATACTTTTTAAAATACCAAGTATAAAAGTTAATTGTATTTTTCTAGCAATAATAAAGAAAAAGGTTATTTTGTTGTTGCTTGAGAATCACATGATATATAAATACTAGAGCTTCTATGGGTTAAATTTTTCCTCTGTGGGAAATCCCAGAATGGAACTAACTCTAGATTATTTTCATTCTGGATTTATTCTTGCCTAGATTTATTCTTGTCAGGGCTCCAGACCACTGAAATAAAGGTAAAAAGCCCAGGACTTTTCGTGTGTGTGTGTGTGTGTGTGTGTGTGTGTGTGTGTGTGTTGCCATTAAGCAATTCAAAAAAAGTTAAAAAGCTTCAATTACTTTTAGTTATCTCTATGTCTTCTATGTCTCTATGTCTCTATAAGGAAGACTTCTAAATCCTTTAGTTCAAATTGAACTGACTTTGGGAACTAAAGCAATGATCAATTTATAAAAACTAAACAAGACTCATTTATTTGGTTAGTATGTACTACTTGTCACCTGTTTGTAAAATTCCTTGGTAATCAAGTAAGGTATTTCTATTTTCCTGTTTGAGTTTCTGCCTTTATAATGCAGGAGTGACCACAATAGTTATTTTTTCTTAAAAAGGTATTAGAACTCCATCTTTAAAGAAAGCTGCCTCTCTGAAAAGCAGGACTGTTTCTGCTTATAGGTATCATATATTTATCCCACTAGATGAAAAACCACCAAAAAAAAATGGCAATTTCTATTTTAGAGGATTTTATAATTTTAATGGAGATAAAAAACACAAGTTAAGATACAATATTATAAAAAAGTTAGTAACTGCAAATTTAAAATAAAACAATACAAACTGAATCCCTATGGACAAATGGGACTTAAGGTACAATGTAAGTTTGGGAAACACTTTTTGCAGACATTTTAAGTTAAATCTTAATGATAAAGTTTTTGGGTACAGGTTTCATTGTGGCTAGATATAGTTAGGAATGATAAACTTGAAAACAAAGAAGTTTTTAAGACAGCAATCATTAGATTGATTTATCACAGTTCTACTCACAGACTATCTTCTTTTCTTTTTACTATATAACCAGGGCTTACTTACCTTCACGGCCCAAATAGACTGCTCCAAAGGGTGGAAAAGTTTGAAACAAAAGCCATCCTTTTTTGATGGACGCTCAATGATTTCACAGGCATTCAGAAGGACTGTTCCTACCCACTGACCATTTTTTTGAGTTTTATAGATGAGTAACACCCCAGGTTTCAACACACACCACAACTTGGTCCAGCTCTTTAAAGTACCGCGAATCTACAGAGAGAGAATTTATTTTACTTCATAAAAATTACCTTTTAGAAAGAAATAAGCTTTGTTTTCATGTTCCACAAGCCATAAAGCAAATAATGGGAAGAGGATGTTCTAATCTAAAATTTTCATAAGATGTACATTTTTAGATCTATATATGTATATAATCTATATATACATGGGTATGTGTTTAACCTACCAAATGGCAAGTACTTCAAGTAACTGTGAAAAGAACATGGCTTCTGTTTCTGAGGCACTAAAATTCTACAGGAGATTGGATCAACAGTTTCAAATAATATACTTAGTAAAATGGTTTTCCTTACTTTCTTAAACCAGGTAAGTGAAATTAAAATAGACTTTTCTACTACTGAGATTTTCCTCTTCTTAGCATTTACCACACGTGTAATGCTATCTGTGAGAGTATATGATTATTCTGCTTTTTAAGATTTTTTTTTTCTCTCCTCTTAGCACTACATCAACAGTGCTAAAAACACTGATAGCACACATCAGGCATTTCCTAAAAATTTGGTGATTGATAGGAAGAGGGAAGAACTTTCTCCTAGTATCTACAATTATCTTCTCTAAATCACTTTGTTCTTAGCAATTACATAAAGTATGTCATATAAATTTCTTAGGGGAAATTTTTAAAACACAAGTTATAAGAACGTCTCTCTTACCTCATAAAATGTTCCTCATCCTGAGTTTATGTCAATAGTCTATAAATAGGTTTTCCTTTTCCTAACAACTTGTATCCCTGTAGTCCATTAAAATTGTATCTATGCAAGTCACTGAATACACAGTACCAAAGGATAATTTAACAGTTAGATGAAAATTAGGAATAAACTCATTTTTATTTACCATAAGACAATCTTTTGATGCACTTACATGAATTATGAAATAAATGTAGGGGTCTATAACCCACAAATAAGCATACCGCAATAACTCTAAACAAGAAAAATTTGGAAAAGAGGAATTTAGGAATGAGGAAAAAATTGCTAAGACAAAGTATCTTAGACCATGAGGTAACAGACCATGAGGGCAAATTATCAGAATGAAGCTAACAATTAGAAAGTCAGGGGATGTGTTGGGGATTGGTTACGGAAATCCAATGTTATAAAACAAGCTCTGAAAAGCCCAAGTGAGATCAAGAGCTTAAAAACCTCTAAGTTGAGCCAATGTCAGTCAAAAGGTGTTTTAAGCACAGCATGATGATCCTTGTATTTCCTGAACTATAAGGAAATTATCACTAGACTTCCATTGAAGAGATCTTCTATCACAGATCTCGTATGAGTTTTAGGATGGAGGTTACACCAACTCTTGAGGAAAGGGAAAAGCTCTAAGGGCTGGGGGGATTTTCAAGTGAAAACCAGGTACTAAAGCTTTCTGGGATTCAGAGTCTTACAAGATCATTTTAAAAACCAGCATTAGTCTGGAAGATCGCCACCAAACATCCTTCAGATAAGACTGACACAGCGGATAGGATGAGTAGATCATAGAAAGGAAGGAAAAATAAGTGATAATAACCTAAGGCCACAAGAAGGTAAGAAGAAACAGAAATACGCATGTTTTTCTGAAAATTAATGCTTTTCAAATAACTTTTATATTAACTATGCCTCATGTCTTTCAGTGAAGCATACACCGAATCTACAATAATATTAAATGATAACTTGAATAGTAAGCAAAAATATTTACTTACAAGAAACTGATTAGACTACATAATACCACACAAATCAAAAAGCCTTTTAAAAATAACTGCTATTTGTATTTAATTTTAATGTCTGTAAACATTATGCTTCCTTCTCCCCATTAAAATTGGAACACAGAAATGGTGAGATTCAATTAATAGTTCCTTTGCAGTGAAAAATCATCACAGTTGTTTTTGTCTTGTAGGCTTTACATACACTCTGGACTTTCCTAGTCCAGTAGATAAACATCCAGCAATTTGACTTCAAGATTCAATAAAAACTGACCTTCAACCAATCAGACATAACAATAACAGAAGGATCTGTGATTGTACTGAGTAATTCCTTTGTGGCCCTTTTCTTTTCTTCTCGATAATTCTTCTTTTGCACCTATTTTATAGAAATAACAGAAAAATTAAACACGAATGGGAAATTTCAACTAAGTCTATATAATGCAGAATATAAAATTCTAAAACTTTTGTTGATTTCTAACATCTTATGATAAAAGGACTGTAGTTTTTTTAAGAGGTAGAAATGATTAGAGAACGTGAGAATTTAGTTTTCTGATTAGTACAGTTCTCTATCTTTTAAAAGAGTTCTGACATTTTTTTAAATTATACAATAATACCTGAATGCAATAACATGGTAAAAATTTCAAATAACACAATTAAAAGCAGGAGTCATTTTTATAATAACTTACCCTATTCCAATCTCCAGAATTGACCACTGTTAACCTTCTGAAAAATACTATTATTTCAAGCCTTTTCTAAGCACAAAGCACATAGAAATACATAACTTTTGTGGGTTTTTTTTTTAACACATATAAAAAGTGCCCCCCATTCATGATTTTTTGGAGTATTTCCATGCCTACATCATTCTTTTTGCTGCTATGTACAATTCCTAGTATGAATAAAATAATAACAGCTAATATTACAGAGGTACATTTTGTATGCCAGTCACTGTTCTAAACACTTTTCATGTATTACCTCATTTAATCCTCACAATAACCTTGAAATAGGACTATCATTATCCTATAACTCATGCCATTTGCTGTAACATGGATGGAGCTAGAAGGAGATTATGCTAAGTGAAATAAGTCAGAAGGAAAAAGGTAAATATTGGATAGTTTCACTTATATGTGGAATATAGAGAAACCAAATAAAGGGTCAGGAAAAAGATAAAACTTGCAAGGTGACCATAGACCTGGGGTATACAGCAGGGGAGGGGGGAAAGAAGGGTTATACCAGGGGAGGGACAAGCATAAGGGACTGGAGATGGACCTCGGTGCTATGGCAGTGGGAGAACTATGGGGACTACACCTGAGGGGAGAAATGAAATACCAAAACTTAACAATAGTGTCAGAAAATAAATAAATTAAATACAATGCAATCTTGGTAGTTGTATGTAATAGTAAAGAGATTATCCACAGATAAACATTTGACAATTCTACAAACAACTTTAGACTTTGGTTTTTATTAATATACACATCTGAATTGAATATGGGATTGCAAATACACAACAGATTAGGTATGAAACAAAACTGGGCAAAAAAGAGGACACAGGGATCAGAATGAACTGCAAAAGGTGTTTGTTGAGCTCCATGTCCTGGGACCATTATGGAAGGCAGGCCCCATATTGTATATTTCTTTAAAAGAAGTCGGAAATCTGGACTTGTAATTGTTGGTTCAAATTTTTATTATGTAGGTTAAACAAAATACATCTATTTTATCCTGTGGGACAAATTCAGTATATGACCTTCAGTTAGCAAACTCTAACTTTTTTTTTTTTTTTTTTTTTTACATACAAGCTGGGGTACAGGCCAGAAGCGTGGGGCGGCGAGAGGGTTCACCAGAGACAGAGCGGGCAGCAGAACAGGCAGATCAGAGACACACTGCTAAGGGAAGCAGCGGGCGAGGCAGGAGAGGTCTGCCGCACCATGTGGGATTCTCCCCTGGCTGGGCGTCGAACTCGCGTCGCCGCTGCCGACAGCTCCACAGCCCAGCGCTCAACCGCTGCGCCACCGGGGAGGCCCAGCAAACTCTAACTTTAAAGAACACCAGAGCTTCTCATCAGGTGTTTCACAATACAGTGATATGTCTGACTCAGGCACAACTGCACAAAAAGATCAAGTTCTCAGCCCCAGAGCAGGTAATTGAGGCCTGGAGCGGCCCTGCCTCAGTAATCAAGCAGCTTTATCAGTCGTTCCAGCGCGCAGTACAAATATTAACATTCATTATGTGTGCCTGTCTGGATATTTTTTTCTTCCTTTAGGAAGACACATTTCTTTATCAACCTACTTTCAAAAGCAGATGCAAAGCATAATGTTAGTTACTGCTCATAAATAACTGTGGAAACTAACCTTGAGAGATTCTTTTTTTGTGAGCTTGCTTGAAGATGAACTGTCCTTTTCCGAGCCATTATAAAGTTTAGATTCAGACTAAAATCACACAGAAGTGAACAAAAAAAAATTAAACTCTTTATTCAGTACATATGGCACATAAAAATTAGCATTAAAGTTATGCTTGTGAGATTCTTTCCAAGTATTACGGTAGCTTAGGTAAATGTCTACTTCCAAGTGTTAATTTTCCCTATATTGTTGGGTTTAAAAATAAATCCATGTTAAACCCACAAATACTCACACACACACACAAACAAATCAATCTACGAAGTGAAGTAAAATAAGATCATTTGTAATTTTTTTTACTTTTTATTTTGAAGAGTATTTCTAATAATTTCTAATTATTTTATTATTCTTAGGGCAGAGTTTACAAAGAAAAGTAATTTTTTAATAGTTGAAATATTCTAAATTTAAAAAAAATGTGCATTCTGGCAAGTTGCTGCCACATTTCCCATTACTACATCAATGAAAAGAAACACAAACTAGTATTAAACACTATCCTAGAACTAATATTTGTAGTAACTACTTCCTACCTATACAGGGCCCTATTATCTTCATAAGTGTTTCCAGACTTTTAACTTTCACTTCATATATTCATTTGATCCTCATAAAAACCTTGAAAAAAAGGCATAAAATGTAGTTTTACCTCCATTATACAAATTACGAAAGGGAGACTGAGGGAGGCTGATTTTTCCAAACTAATAATAACATGGCAGGGGTCAGAAACTGAATCTCTTAAAATCAAGCACTCTTTTAGGAAGACTACCTTCATTCATGAAAGTAGTAGAGCACAGAACTAAAACTATAAACCCTGGAACAATAAAACTGAACATATTCCTTCAATGTGCTGTGGTTTTTACTTTTACCTAGTGTTAGACATGGCAGAAGGTATTTAAAAAGAGTTCTGAGTAGTACTCAAGAGTGTCAGAATACACAGGGCATGATAAAAATGGTTGCTTTCAAATTTTGAATGGCCATATTTTGCAGATTTGTATAACATCATTAGATATGATCAAAGATAAAGACCTTGGGTACAAACTCCCTCACTCAATATTAAGATCCATGAGGGCAGGCAACATATTTATTCACCAATGATAGCCAGTTATCACCTGGGAAAAAGCAAAGGCACAAAAAATGTGGTGAATTAATAAAATGAAAATGGAAGTCACATTTGCAGTTCATTTCTCTCATCTGTCTAAAACACCTCTGCTACTGACACAAAATATGGGATATTATGGTGATGGTAATAATTGACTAAACTAGCAGGGAACTACAACTCAGCCTAGTGCAGATGGTGAGGATTAACCCGCAAGATGTTTGTTAAAGTTACTCCTTTGAGAACTAAGACTTGAAACATTTCAATGCTTACTTCCATGATGATGGCATAGATTATGAAATAAACAATTTCAGAAAGTTCCACTCCTTAAGTTAAACAGGTATCTTCTTTTTGACCCTAGAAACCTGATGATGGCACTGCTACTGTCAGAGGAATGTGATGGTTTTTTGTTTCCCACAACTTAATAGGAAATGTATATTATAAAGTACTTCTTAGATACTATTAAACAAAGAATACCAATAGTTTAGTTAAAAGTGTATAAAAATAACTGTTTACTCTTACCAAGAATTATGCTAAATACTTAATGTGTACTACCTCATTTAATATACAAAGTAACCCTATAAGACCTTAGAATACCTTTTTCTAATATGGAAATTAAGACCATAGATTAAATAACTCTCAAACTAAAATATGAGCCAGATGAGCTGGCATTTATCTGTACACCGGTCAGCCTGGTTTCCAGTTTTATACTCTTAGTCATCTCACTATATTGATTTCTCACCTTTTGAAAATTATTCAGACATTATATCACAGTCAAATTTAATATCTATCTTCCTGAACAAGAGAAAATGTTTCCTCAACATGACAACATCTAGTTTTCATCTGTAGCACTTTTACACAGATGCTAGATGGACCTTTATGAAATAATTACTTGAAATACTAAGTCTGAATAAAATTTGAGTAAAATCATATTTAAAAACGTATTGTGGAATCTTCTAACCACTCCCAAAACAGGAACAAAAAATGTAGTTTTATGAGCAAACCCTACTGCTAGGAATAGCAGAAAATTTTACTAAAGCTTTTTCCCACAGTCTTTGAAAGTTTGATTCCAAAAACCTAAAAATTTTTTTTGTATTAAAGCTGGCCAGAAAAAAAAGTCAAATTTTCTATAATTTGTCAAATCCCTTGGCAAATTCTAAGAAACCTAGTGAATTACAAACTCACAGGACAACCAATGATTATGTAGCAAATTTGAGTATGCAATCTTGAAAAAAAAGTTTTCGACAGGTATAAGGATATATACAAATATCCCAGTTTGAGAAGTACTAATTCAGAAAACAATGTCTTATCCTAAGAAAAGCCTTTCAATTCCAGACTATTAAAGCAAGAGCTATCTGGCCTTTAACTAACAAAATGTGTAACTTTGATTATCATCCAAATAAACACCAAGCACTTAGGAATTATTTTTTAAAAGTCATGAAGCCTGTGAATAACTCTTAATAGAACTTTGAACACTTGCTTGAGGAAGTGCTGCAATCGTAGACATACCAGAAAAATGCAACCCTTGAGAGAACACTGTTACCAACAAGCTTTATTTCTAAGTAACCAACAGTACTTAAATCAGCCCCAGTGGAAGAACATTTCTTTTTTCATACAACTTACATGGTTTTGCTGTACCAACAACAACAAAAAATTCCATAGAAATCAGTAAGATTTCAGTATTAGTTTTCACATCTAAAATATTAGAAAAATGTCACTATTTGGGGACTACAATGCTTACCTTGCTCTTTGACATAGAGAGTGAAGAGTCATCTTTATTTTGAGAAATGTCTTCCTTCCCTCTTTCAAAACCTTTAAAAAACATTGTCATCTCAGTATTTGTATATGTGAACATATACAGGCATTAATGTTAAAAAACACACATGTAAGTCATTCAATTTCAAATATACGTTATATTTGATGTATATCAGAGCAAGAAGCCTAGACTGTACATGGAGTTTTAAACTATTAGGGATTAAAGACCTCTAAAGGATTTAGGGCAATAATTCTTTAGAATGAATCAGAGGTTAAGGAGGTAATAAAGTCTTTTCCTGAACCCACTGATGTCAACCTTTCTGTGCTCTCAGAGGCTCTGCATGAATTCAGGACTCATGGGGTTTTTATTTCAGTGAAATGCTTATCCTAAATGATAGAACCAATCCAATACTTAGCCAAATGTTAAAACAATTACAGAACTGTTGATAAAAGACAGGAAATAAATCTGGGTTGAGGAAGATCTTAAAAAAAATCTAACCATGTACTTACTGTGACAATCAAAGGAAAAGGCAAGGAATACACTTAGTTTAATACTTTGTGCATAGTATACATTCAATTACAGTTGACTTTTAAAATCATAATTGTCATTAATTATTGCTATATAAATTCTACAAGGATGACCAAAATAAATGGGTAATACATATTCCTACAGTCATGTAATGCACTAATACAGCACAATGCCAAAATTTATTAACAAATTAATGTTAAAAGGCTATAACTAGAGAGAGGCTTATTCTGAAATTTGTGTCAGGCATAAAAGAAGCAGTGTACATTTTAATGAGGTTCTATCTATTTCTGAGGACAGTAATATGGCCTCTTCCCTATAATTATTTGTTGAGTCCAATAAAAACCTTTATTAGGGGCCTCCCTGGTTGTGCAAGGGGTTAAGTCTCAGCACTATGAAGCTATCTGCAGTCACTGCAGCATGAGTTCAATCCCTGGCCAAGGAGCTGACCCATATGTGCCATAGGAGACCTCTCCTATCTCACCCACTGCTCCCCTCAGCAGTGTATTTCAGTCAATCTGCCTGTTCTGCTCCCCACTCTGTCTCTGGTGAATCCTTTCACCTCCCACCCCTCTCGCCCCAGTTCTTGTATGCATAAATAAATAAATCTTTTAAAAAAGTATCTATACAATTATTCATAAAGCAGCAGTTAATATATCATCAGTAGTACCAAGACCTGAAACATTTTAAAATCATTTCTAGCATATCAATGATAATATCACTTATTCTGTGTTTGGCTGATACGAGGTAAAAACAATTTTATTCTATTTTTTCTTTTTTTTTTAAAGATTTATTTATGCATACAAGCTAGGGTACAGGCCAGAGGCGTGGGGCGGCAAGAGGGTTCACCAGAGACAGAGTGGGGAGCAGAACAGAAAGATCGACGGAAATACACTGCTGAGGGGAGCAGCGGGCAGGGCAGGAGAGGTCTGCCGCGCCATGTGGGAATCTCCCCGTCTGGGCGTGGAACTCGTGTAGCCGCTGCCCACAGCTCCACAGCGCAGCGCTTAACCGCTGCGCCACCAGGGAGGCCTTATTCCGTTTTCTTAACCCAGAAAATTTACTGAATTTTTTCTGTAATATGAACACGGAATCCATTCCCCCCCAACCCCTCTCTGGTAAGGAGAGGAATCACTCAAGCCCAAAAATGAAAAAAAAAAAAAAAAAAAAGAAACAAACAAACAAACGAAACCACAATTGTTTTATAAATATAACATGAAAATTTAAATGAAAACTTACCAGAATTTGAAACTTCAGTGTAAATCAAACCAAAAAGTACATAATTCAGCTTTGAAATTCTAAAATATTTAGAGCAATACATATTATAATAAGTAATTCTCAACACTAGTGACTAACATATCACTTCAAACATCTCAATACATGTAGAAGAACAAAGATCTGTCAAAGACATTATTTTTGCTGGTTTTGGAATCAACATAAATTATTTTTTCCCACATACTCTTTGCTATTTATTTCTTCTTACTATTCTGACCTTTCACTGTAAATGACTCTACTTTGGTTTGAAGTGTCTTTTAAATTTTTCTTTAGTGAGTGTCTCCTGGCAGCAATCCTTTCAGTTGTTTGTCTCAAATGTCTTTATTGTCCCTTCATTTTTTTTTTTTTAAATAAATTCTATTTTATTTATTTTTTTTAAAGATTTATTTATTTGTACATACAAGCTGGGGTACAGGCCAGAGGTGTGGGGCGGCGAGAGGGTTCACCAGAGACAGAGTGGGGAGCAGAACAGGCAGATCGACTGAAATCCACTGCTGAGGGGAGCAGCGGGCAAGGCAGGAGAGGTCTGCCACGCCATGTGAGATTCTCCGTGGCCAGGCTTTGAACTTGCATCGCTGCTGCCGACAGCTCCACAGTGCAGCGCTCAACCACTGAGCCACCAGGGAGGCCCTGTCCCTTCATTCTTGAAGATTTTTTTTTTTTAAGGCATGGAATTTTAGATTGGCAATATTTATCTTCACCACATTGAAAATACTGTCTCTTTTTCTAGGCTTTTCCTATTTTAGTTAAGAAGACAAAGAGAAATGATTACGCTGTGAAGGAAATCTGGTAGGGCTCTTTTTTCTTCTTCTGTTTCTGATGTTCTTAAGTTTCATTATGACATGTTTAGGTTTGGGTTTCTTTTTATTTATTCTGCTTGGTATTCACATTTGGGTTCTTGAGAATTCTGTGGATTGGGGGTCTTTGATTAGTCTCAGAAATGTACTATCCATTATATTCAAAGATTTATTCTACTTCTTTTATGACTAAAAAATTCATGACTTTTCCCCTTTATTTCCCGTCTCTTCTACATTTGTCACCTTTTTGACTCTCCTTGCTGCATACTGGGTAGTTTCTTCTGAATTGTCTTCCTCTTTGCCAATTCTGTCTTCATCTGCATGTCCAATATAGTACATATCTACTCAATTTTTAATTTTGTTTCAATTCACTTCTTGAAAGTTCTATTATTTCACAGTTATTTGAGCTATTATGCATACTTTCCAGTTCTTCAAGTCTGTCTTGAAAGTGTGGCTTTGATTTTTTAAACAACAAACATAAAATTTTAAAAAATAATCTATGCTTGAATAATCCTATTATTTGAAAGGCCTCACAGATCTTTTTCTGTTATCTACTATTTCAGTTACTTTTCATTCATTATATTTTCTTATATTCCTGATTATCTTTGACTTAAATTTTGATAGCTGACCTTGAAAATTATTTGAGGTAATAATTTGAGGCCTAATAAAAGTGCTTTTTATTCAGAAAAGGTCTGTGATTTTCATTACTTCATGGCCTTTTCCTGAACTATCTAGTTTATTTTTTGTTTTATATAAAATTGTAAGAAAAATAGTAATTTTTATTGAAGCCACATTTATCTTCCAAATGCTCAATAAATAGCTAAATCATGATTTAAAACCAGGAAGATGAACTCCATTCTCACACTCTAAAATATTCAGAACAGTTCCTGTATTTCCCCTGGCTACAGAACCTACAGTAACAACATGTTCAGATGGATGATTACTTGCAATGATAGGTGGCAAACCCTCAATTAACAAAGACAATTATTAATTCATCTCATAAATAAATATTTATAATGTACCTACTATGTGCTAATGCATTGGACTAGATGTTAGGGATAGAAACATGAAAAGACTTCTCTGTTGTTATTGCCACCTTCTCTCCAAAAGGCAATTATGTAGTGAGAAGCCATATACAAAAACAAAAATTGTAATATGGTAAGATAATTCCTTATCTTGAATGCAGTGGATAGCTAAGAGAACAAGAGTAAAACTAGCTGAGTTTAAACACTGGCACTATCATTTACTAGCTATATGACGCTGGACAAGTTACTTCATTCCCAGTGAAGTTTCTCTGTAGGGAAAATATGAGAATAATAATAATACTGAAGTTTGAAGAAAGAAATTGCTACTGTATGTTGTTCATAAGGAAAGAAAACATACTTTTCAGAAATGCTTTCTGAAAAGTGAAAAGCAAATAAAAAGGAACATCCTAGCTATAGTTCAACTAGTCAAAAAACACAATAAAACTAATACTAGTTACACACATACAACTTTGTTCTCTCTGATTCTGAATTGTTTTGATTTTTTAAGTCTGTCAGTTCTTTTTGTTCTAAATATTTCATTTTGGAAGTTACCATAAACTCAAAATAATTCCAACGAATAGTGATGTGCATTATAATTTTTAAGTTTTCTATCATGTAATTACATAACCATGGTAAAGTCCCTTGACTTCCCAGGGCCTTCATTCCTCAACTACAAATACATTTTATATTAGATGATCTCATACAAATACACAGGCTTTAATTTCTCCTGCTAATCCAGTGGAATAATATTACTGAATAAACTAACATTTTGTACTCAACTGCTAATTTATTAACCAAATACAAGTGCTATCTTCATTTATAAGGTATACTCTTTTTATACACTTGATAATAAAATTGGTTCACTATTTAGCTATAATGAGTTTTATACAGCGTTAGTCTTGTTAAAATAAGATTGTACACAGAAATACTAAAAACAGATTTAGTAGGTATTTACAAAATATAGCGCTGCTGCAGATTATTAACTATAGAGAACTAGGCCAAGAATAAGAAACTGTACAAAGGAACTCCGAAGTCAGAATATAATAAAAAGAAACCAATCTACGCACTAAAGCTAACATATTTTGTCTATTTACTCCAATTTTTAGTTATTGTTCCAGAGATGGCTCAATGAATATATATTTGAAGTTAAACCTGAGATTAAGGAAAGAAAAAGATAAGCAGATAAGAATTTTTTAAAAATTGCACTGTGGTATCACTATGAATACATGGGAAACAATACCATCTCCTAGAGCATAGACAAAAAGGCCATAATGATATATTTCTTAAGGTATAAGTGACACATGAACACAAAAGATTTTCATAAGAAAACTAAAATGAATAAAGGGCTGTGCTCCAAACAGTGAGACAGTTATCTTTAAATATCACTAAGGTAAAACATCTCCTCTAGTGATGTCAGATAAAGACAAATGCCGTCAAACATTTTTTTCAGTACACTAAATGTCCCAAAAGAAATTACATTTTTTTACTTTAAACTTAAAAAGATACTTTGCTGAAATACCAGACTCCATTCTATTTCTTAGCCAATAACATATTTAAAGAGCTTTTTATCATGGCTGGTTATAACACAGCTGCTAGCTGTAGCAAAGGGAAAAATGGAAGCACATCTATAGAAAATGGATTTTCTATATTTCGATCACTGAAAAACCAAGCCAACCATTTACATTACCATTCAAATCAATCCAGAATGACCTTCACAGTATTCTTTGACAAGATAAACTGACAATTCTGTCTTCAATTATTAGTTAAGTAAATACACAACTTTGAACAAGTGAAGCTTTCTATTGTTTATTAGGGTCACATGATTATTATTTAACATTAAGTACAATTATGGCATCAAGATCAGCAGTCTTGCTGACTTAAAAAAAAGGAGACAAATATAGTAATGGAACTAAATCTCATTGCAAAAGCAAAAAGAGTTAACAAAATTAAAAACTTACAATATGTTGTATTTTCAAAGCCATTTACAACATTTGAGAACATAAGGAAAAAGCATGACAGCAATAACCATATTACACTAAGACAACTACAGATTATGAATTCTAAATCTGATTAAAGCTTTTGCTACTTAGGAAACAGTTCAGGACTATGGTTGTCAATTCCTTTCACAAATACTGTTAGAAAATGAAATCAGTGAATTTAAAATTATTTAACTGCACAGGTGAACAAGAGGTGTTTCACTACTTCAAACGAATGCATATACCACCTATCAGAATGAATATTCACAAAAACCGAGAATAACGTTAGTGTGGAAATTGGAATTGTAATTAAAATTCAGCAAAATGTAAGTATCAGAGAAAGAAACAAATGGTTAAAGCAAGCACCCTTTCAGTCGATACTTCTTTGCCATGAGTATCAACTATTTTTATTTTAAAGGAAAAATATAACCTCAAGAGGTAAGATAGAATCATGTAGCAGTTAAAATTGTGAAAGAATTGTCTTGTTTAAACAAAAGCAGTTAAGATGTTACAATGACTAGTTTTTTAAATGAAAAGTCTCCAAGAAATTAAGAAAAGAATGCAAGATTAAACAAACAAACAAACCTGGTAATGAAGGAGAAAGTTCATTGTATCCTCCAAATGAAGCATTCCGGACAAGCTTTCGGCCATCAATTCGTGGAGGAAATAGAACAGGCGAAACCACAGTACAAGAAGAAAACCTACGTTGTTGCGAGCTCTCTTCTTTCATGGTTTAGAAGGTCTTTTTAACGTATATGCTCACCCAGAAGGCTAATTAGACCAGACTGGCAATGACAGGCTTTTCTCTCACATCCAAATGTAGCAAAACCCACCAGCACAAACAAAGGACACACACATTTAACAGCAAAGGAGAAGGATCAGAGACTGTCAAATCAGCAATAAACAGATAGTCTCAGAGAGACTAACAGAACAGGCATTCAGCCATGCTGTTAGGCTTTTTTATTAAGAAACTGATAAACAAGAACGGTATTCCACTAATGTTTCACCTTTTTTTCAAACACCAATAATGCCCTGTACTGAATTGCTCTGCTTTAAGAAAACAAAGCAAGATCAATAAATTGGAGGTTCAGGAAGAAGCGATAAAATCAGTTTCTCTTTTCTTCAAAAATAATCCTTTTATTGTATCCATTATGCTCTTGTAGTAATAGCCACTCCTCCTATTTCTAAATTTTCCCTTCCAGTTTTTTCCTTACTTCAAAAATGAATATATACTTAACACTATTTTTCTTTCCTGAAGCTCCTAGATTTATATCTAATCCACTGCTTGCCTCAGCCATGATTAATTCATAAGGGAAGATATTCTTTCCAGAACAACTTTTATTGATTCCAACAGCTAAAGCTAAAGCAGAAAATAAACATTTAAGTTTTATGTCTAGGAGGGATATACGAATCATTAAAACAGTGTTAATGCAAACCATAAAGAATGAAGATTAAAAAGACACTATAATAATGTTGTATGTTCCAATAGTGTCTTCTTGAACTGCTACAGTACCTCTTTTGTTGCATTTAAACATTTCAGAATATATAATTCACCACTGAGTATTTTCCATTTAAAACTCTGGTATTTAAAAACAATGCAATCTTATTATCATTGTAACAAATGTCAAAGAAACAACTTAAAATATGTTTTGATCAATATAAATTGTATTGTAAAAAGTTACATTTTTTAGCCTGTAATCTAATTAAAAGAGTCATTATATTAAAATGATGTCAAGACAACAAACTGCAGAACATTAACTTCACAAGGGAAACGCACACTTTCAACAAGAAAAACCATCACTTTTAAAATTTTAAAGGCAACTTGCACCAAATTTAAAAATAAATAATAAACACCTAATTTAAAACCAAAATCTGGAATTATTACTCTAAAGGACCAAAGACCTACTTTTAAAATATTTAATATAGCTTGTGATTTTTATTTAGTTTCAGACTTACTTATGCTCACTATGGATTTTATTTTATTAATTTAATTTCATGCTATGGATCACACTATGATCAAAGCCTGATTTACCTCTCTTGAAAAACTAAAGTGTAATCATATTTTCTGTGCCATGTTGCTGAGCACTCTTAAAAAAAATCTGGGTCATTTAATATTTGAATCTACCATTTCACACTATATTATCTGAATATAAAAACAAGAATTACAAAAAGGATGTGTCAAGATCATCAAAATTGCTTTGAAGTTATGTAAGACATTAATATTAGAAATAGAATTTGACCTATGGATAAACATACTTATTTTAAAATGCTTTTCAAAATATAAGTCACCACTCATTGATAAGTTGAAAAATCAATTCAGTGGGTCAGAAATATTTTTAGAAAACAAAACAGAATAGGTCAGGCTAAGAAATATCAGAATATATCATACTTTGATAACAAAAGGCAAATTGTTCTATGAATCATTTGTTTTAGTTTTTTCCCCATAATTATTTAGTTTATTCTTCACAGAACAATAATTTTGGCATGTCTCAATGTGACTGGACCTGAACATACAACGATAAACAAAACAAAACAGACCAAACATATTTCCTGCTTCTGGGTTTTGTTAAAAATGGAATTTCTTAAGTTGCTTGTCTGGAGCACTTACTTTCCAGATTTCTGTGTTGTGCCTGCAGGGTTGGAAGGAGGGGGTTGTGAGGTGAAGATGACGGGATATAGATGAATTTGGAGGTTTTGGGGAGCAAGCCCGCCCACAGTGTGCTGGTCGGATTCTTGAGTGGGCATGGTGTTTTTTTGCACAGTGCCCCTGCAGACTCGGTGTGCGAGGAGCCTCGGGCATGGGTGCAGGGCTGGGGCACTGGGCTCCGCACAGCCCTCCTGGCAGGGGCAGCTACAGTGCAGGCAGAGTATTAGGCTGACTGGTTACTCACCAGCCACCACACAGCAGGGCGGGGAGCCATGGATCAGCCATGGAGTGAGTTATTTGTTTTGTAATAGCTATTACTCTGTTACTGTTTGTAAAATACTCCATGAACGCTTATAATACATAAGAATCCTACGGAAGAAAAATAGCCCATTGGGGCACCTGTTTACTTGACAGCTGGCTTAGTTCCCACCACATGTTTTAGGTTTTTAACACCTAACTACATACACACACACACACACACACACACTGTTTCGGTTAGTAATATAAAATATATTCTTGGGACTCCCTGGTGGCGCAGCGGTTAAGCGCTGCGCTGTGGAGCTGTTGGCAGCGGCTACGCGAGTTCGACGCCCGGCCAGGGAGAATCCCACATGGTGCGGCAGACCGCTCCTGCCTCGCCCGCTGCTCCCCTCAGCAGTGTGTTTCTGATCTGCCTGTTCTGCTCCCCGCTCTGTCTCTGGTGAACCCTCTCGCCGCCCCACGCCTCTGGCCTGTACCCCAGCTTGTATGTAAAAAAATAATAAAAAAAAATCTTAAAAAAATAAATAAATAAAATATATTCTTACTATGGGTTAAGGTCAAATTGGAAAACACTGACATAAACAACCTAGTTCTTTTGAAATTCCCTAATGTTAAAAAGAACTAATTACAAAAATTTTATTACCACTTTGCCACTGGAGACTAACTATATATAATATATTTGTCTTCGATTTAGTGACTCATCCCATCTTAAAATGGTAGACATCTGGATAGAGGCAAAACCCACAAAAGGCAATAATAAAAAGACTCTCTAGATGTTCCTGCTATATGCTGAAAGGCAATGCCTGACCTTAATTTCTCTTTCTATAGAGTCAAAAGATTAGGACTGGAAAAGGCATTTCACTGTAATAACAGAACTCTAATGAGCTCTCTGGACAACTTCCAGACAATCTCTATTTAAAAGGCAGATGAATGACAAACTGAGCTGATATTTTGAAATAATCCAATTTGATAACTGGAATAGCTATTTTAAATTTTGTAAAGTTCTATATGCACCCTTATGATAAAATATATTGGCTTAAACTAGTATGACAGTATTGTAAGAGCCATATACTTTATCTTGAACCTCAAGACAATAAACCTAGGCTTTAAGAGATTTAAAAATTCTTAAAGCAGCAAGAACAGTGGGAAAAAGATCAGGGTTTTTTTTTTTTAAACAAAAACAAAAGTCAACAAACAAGAATTTAAGAATGTATTCTGCCCAAACATTGAAAAGTACCTTATAAAATGAACTAAATATCTGAAGATAATACTATACAAATTCAGCAGTAAGTTCTCTTATAGAACACACAATTCAATAAGAATGTAGTTGGCACACTGAAGCAGCTTAGCAAGCAAAGGACATATACAATGAGATGGTCAATTATGACCTTTGTTTTAAAATAAACACAACAATAAAGCTCTCTGATAATTTCCATCCTCCACAGGGTAAAGCAGTTTCTTAGCTGTAATTAGCAAAATCTCATTAATGATTATATGGCTTGAAAAATATAAAACGCAATCTTATTATCCTATCCTTCATTTCCTAAGAAAGTAACTCTGGATTTTCAGTGTTAAATTTTTTCAACATAAAAAGGAGTACAAATTCACAAACAAGGGCCTCCCTGGTGGCGCAGCGGTTAAGCGCTGCGCTGTGGAGCTGTTGGCAGCAGCGACCGCGAGTTCGATGCCCGGCCGGGGAGAATCCCACATGGTGCGGCAGACATCTCTTGCCTTGCCCGCTGCTCTCCTCAGCAGTGTATTTCTGATCTGCCTGTTCTGCTCCCCGCTCTGTCTCTGGCGAACCCTCTCGCCGCCCCACGCCTCTGGCCTGTACCCCAACTTGTATGTATAAATAAAAAATAAATCTTTAAAAAAAAAAAAAAAACAAGTTCACAAACAAAATTAAAAGGATGACTGAAGATAATTTCAGACTGTACAGTAAGATAGCATTCTCCTTTGAATTAAAAGTTTTTAATTATATGTATATACTATATAATCATTTATTCAATAAAAATGAGTAAGTACCTACCATGTGCTAAGTACTACATTAGGCGCAAGAGAGCCAAGAACACAAGAGTCCCTAGTTTGTGCTCTGATTGAGTTTTCAATTATGTGTGTGAATATTCATTAAAATTTGATGGAAACTTACAGTCTGTTCCACAAAATAAATGTTAAATGAGATGTTTATGTTTCAACCTTCCTTCTTGTCAAATATCAGCAGGAAGACTATTATTACATTTTGGTTTTCTTTTTCTCTTTAATTAAATTTATTTTTTAAGATAACACTGACATTATTGTTGGTATTTTGGAATTATAGGACTATTACATTTTGGATTTCCTGCTTGGGAATTGTGAGGTCTCCTTAACCAGAAGGTTGTACTCTTTTATCAATTCTGAGAGTTCTTAGCATTCTCTCTTTTAATATCTAGTTAAAAGTACAGAAAGCTTGCCTCACCATGTCTCAAATAAGGAAAATCGTAGCAGTGATGGCAAACTGTGTATGTGTGTGTGTGTGTGTGTGTGTGTGTGTGTGTGTGTGTGTACACACGTGCGTGTGTGTGTACAAAGGATATTTATTGGGGAAAAAAGTATTCAGTAGTGTTCTTCGTGTTCATCTTACTGCTTTGTTTAAAAAACAAGTTATAAGGCCTGGCAAGGATAAGACAGACTCATCTTTGTAAAGATGCTTAAAGAAAAGCTAAATTATTTATTCTCACTGTTCAACAAATGCTTTCAAAGTATTTCAGTTTTCCCCATAGGAGCACAGAAATAATTGTAGAACACAGACATTGCAACATTTCTCAGACATGGAGAAATAGAAGAATATTTTATTCATATTTTCTGAATTTGTCAAGTACTATATTCTCTTTTATTATTTTAATAGGTTCTTTCATAGCTCTATAAAGGCAACAACCCCAAAACAGGGAATTTCAAAGTTGAAAACAACTGTATCTTAAGAAATAATTTCAGAAATTTAATTCATTGAGGTGTCAGTAATTTAGAAGAAAATTAGCATAACTTTTTTTTTTGGTAAAAAAAACAACCTCTTCCAATTAACTAAAGTATGACATTTAAAAAGTGGGGATTGCAGGTAAATTCAAGTTCTCTTTCCAGAAAAACAATTTTTATTAAATATTAACAAAGATATTCCAGAACACATATATTACGTGTGTATGGTCTCATATTTGTGCAGATTTGATCCTAAAAATGTCTTACCAAGGAAGGAGGAATTGCTTCGGTTCATGGAGGAAACTGACTTCTTGGTCTCCTTTTGTTTCTGCACCACTTTAATGAAGGTGTTCTGGGTTAGTCACCTGAGATTATACCAACGATGTCTACAACTGTCACCCTAGGGAATGTGGTACTATATCTGCACACTAGCAAACTCTCTGTCAAAGAAAATACCACTTTTCTTTGAAGTTTTCTATTAAGTTGTAGTTTTAGATCCATCATTATGATGTTTAATTCTGTCAGAGTATTCAAGGTGAAAGGGCTTTGCAGGTTTAAGAGAATTTACTAAAGGATAAGAGAAACATAATACTAAGAATAAAGTCTTTTTAAACTCAAGTCTAGATTAATCAAAATTAATCTAGATTATGCTAAAACTGATGAAGCAGGTAAAACTTTTAGCCTTAAAAGTTTTTAAACATTAAACATTTAATTTGAAATGTACCTTAAATTTGGCAAAGCAACATTTTATATTCTCTCATAAAGTACTACAACTGAAAGATTTTTTTTATAAATAAAAATATGCAAAATAGTTTTTCATGACTAAAGAATGAAAGGGTAATACTATAAGATAAATTATAGCAGCTCACTGAGCTTTCATAGCAATCTAAAATGTGCTCCAAAGGGAATAGAGTACCCATCCGTGGGATGAGCTATAATTTAGTCTCTAGGCTCCTTTGCATTGTTCTTAATCAAAAGTAGAAGGAAAAAGGGACACAATAGCCCTAATTAATCTATAAGTTTTTCTTGATAAACAACTGAAATATATTAAAGTTCAAACAAATCAGTATAAAAAATTCCATACTATTTAAGAAACTAATGATAGTTAAAACTTTTTTGAAGTAAACTTGCACTTAGTTTTTGAATAAGAAAAAAAATCTGGCAAATACACAATTTTGTAATACTCTAATTCAACACCATAAACTAAATATTTAATAAAATATTATCTTGATATGTGTTGGTTTTATCAAAGAGTTTCAGAGTGTCTGCAGTTCCTCCAAAAAAAAAAAAAAAAAGAATGAAATCCTAAGATGGTAGAAAAATTGACACTGCACAAGACAAAATTACAAATTATTTTTAACAAGCTAATTATCCAATGACAGTTGAATGGTTGAAAATATGGTATATATACACAATGGAACTATTCAGTTTAAAAAAAAAGATCAAATCGTGTCATTCAACATGGATGGAACTGGAGGGAATTATGCTAAGCAAAATAAGTGAGAAGGAAAAAGACAAATACTAAATGGTTTCAATCATGTATAGAAAATAAAGAAAACAAAGCAAAGGAAGAAAACAAACCGTTGGATTCTTACCGCAGAACTGAGGTTACTGGAGAGGGGAGGAGAGTAGGAGCAAAGGGAAGTGGGAGCAAAGGGTGGGAGATTCAATGGACTGTGGTGACTGCTTTTGGTACTTTGGTAGCAGATATGGTGTGGTAATACACATTTGAAGAGGTGCGAACCTGTACTCCTAAACATAAAGAGTGTTTGCAAACCAATATGACCGCAATAAATTAAAAAACTATTTTTAAGGGATAATGATTTATATTAAATTGCTATGAAATCAATATGCCTAAAGGAGATTCAGTCAGAAAACAGGAATAAAGAGAATCTACCATTCAAAAGCAAAGGCAAAATGGAAATTTTTAACATCATATGAAGTATTAAAAAAAGGAAAATAGGTAACACTGGAACTCACTCCAGTAGAGACCATATAGGCTTTGACCATCCTGAGTTTGAATCCTGCCTCTGCCATTTATTAATTTTGTAAATTTAAACAAACTTCTTAACATATTAAGTCTCAGGTTTTTTACATGTAAAACACACAGAGTAACTATACCTAAATCTAGTGAGATTGTTCCAAGAGTTAAATATAACTTTTAGCACAAAAGCTAAATTCAGTTAATGCTCAATATATAGTGATAACTAGTTATTTGTATGCATTCAGCAAACTTCACCAAAATGAATGCCATTTCCCCCATTGCTGACTAGTCATCTGTACTCTCTTCAGCAAACTTCACCAAAATGAATGCCATTTCCTCCACTGCTGTCTGGTCATCTGTACTCTCTTATAGCTCTCTCTCTTGAGCAATATTACATGTAAAGCTGAAGTTAGCGAACAGAGAAAGCAACCTCCAAAACTGCATTTATTCACTGAAAAATGAGACTGTAAGCTTCACAAGGGCAGGGACCAGCACATAACAGGTGCTCAATAGACATTCACTCATTAAGCACAAAAGAAAGTATTGTTTTCCAAGTGTTATGCTATTGATAAGTGCAGGGGATATTTAAGAGAAGTGGGAGAGAGTAAGGGGAACTACAGGATGAAACTGGAAGGATAGAATAAAATCAGGCATACTAAGAACCTTAATTACAAGTTATGGAATCTGCAATTTATGTTCTTCACTGCTGGTTTTATTCTGCTGCTCTGAACTTGAAAAATACACAACCTCACCCTGGAGATTTTGAAAGGCTGGAGCAGGATCTGTAGCTAAGCAAAACTCCATGGTGATTCTAAGACACAGATAGACTTAGGAGACACTGCTCTAGACAACATTCAGTCACTGACTTTTTAAGAATGAAAAGGGCATAAATACAGACATCTAGCCTTTAGCTCTAAGATTAAGTAATAAAAGTGGCACTTAAAATATTTTATTTCTCTTTATTCATATTATTTTCCCCAGAGACCTACCTCATAGGATCTGTTTATTCTCTGGTCACATACATCAATAAGAACCCCAATCTCATTATAATCTGACCTCAACTTATAACAATATTTTTTCGTTGGTTGTTTTGTTAAGGCGGATGAGCCTATGGATGGTCGGGCAAGTTCTTAAAAGAACTTAGGAGGCTATGTAACCTTGTATTAGGTATACAATATTGTATGTAGGTAAACAATGACAAAGATCTGACCTAAGACAGAGGTAGTAAAAATGAAAATGAAGAGAGAAATCAGAACTCTGACACTAACACTTCTAGGGAAAAAAAAATCACAGAAAATGTTTTATGCAACCTTACAGTAGAAAAAAGATTTCTTTAATGGGAAAAAAATAACTGAATCTTATGGGGAAAATACATCAAACTGGAATTCACCAAAATTAAAAATGTCTACTCTTTTCAAGAAACCATTTAGACAACAAAAAGAAATTCTGAGGCTGAAAGAAAATACAACAGACACATTTAGCAAAGGACAATACTCAAATGCATAAAGAACTCCACAGACTGATAATTAGACAAATGAGCCAGTTTTCTAAATGGGCAAAAAATCTGAACTGACACTTTAGATATACGAGTGGTCAATGAGTATATGAAAAGATATTCAAAATCATTAGTCATCAGGGAAATGCAAAATTAAAACCACAATGTGATAACCACATTCATATGTCCTAGAATGGTTAAAATAAAAAAGATCAAGGATATAGCACAACTGAAATGTTTACATACTGCTAATCGGTATAAAATTATACAACTACCTTAAAAAACAGTTTGGCCCTTTCTTATAAAGTAATACATACACTAACTATAGGACTCCACAATTGCACACCTATATATTACTCAAAAGAAATGAAAAAAATATTTACATAAAGCATGATAAGGCACAATGAAGTCATTGTGCAAAAGATACAGCAGCCGGTGTTAAAGTCTGAAAAATTTGAGCATTAAAAAAATAAATGCACCATATTGACTGAAACTTAAAAGTAAGGATTCCATGAGTAAATACAAGTAAAAAGTAATGAAGAGACATAAAGAGCTTTAAATGTTAGTCATTACTGTCAACTTTTTGAAACTCTAATTCTTTCCATTCAGAAGATGAAAATAGTGATCAAGAGTACTTGAGATATGGTAGACATCAAAAGAGGTTTTTAGATATTTTAACTCATTTTAAACCTTATAAAAACCTATGTGCTAGATAATACTATTATCTTCCTTTTATCAATGACTGAAATGTAACGATACATTAAGATTCAGTTCTTCATGACAGTAAAAAAAAATTCAAAGCTAAAACACTTGTCACCAATGGAAGTAGAGTTTTCATCATTTCTTTAATCTAAAAACTGGTACTTAGGAGGAAACAACCATTTCTACTGTCTTTCCTGCAGAAATTATATTTCAACATTTACTAACTAGTACCAAGATGATTAAGAGTTCTTCTGTACAGAAAAGTTTCAGTAACAAATGTAAAAAGAATAACTGAGTTAGAAAATTACTGTTTTCAACCTTTCATGTGCAACTGATTAAATGAAAGTAACCAAACACTCTATGGGGTCACTGACCCAGTTTCTTAAAAAAGCCAAAGGCACCACAGAAAACAAAAGTAAGTGAGGATATGCTTTAGTATTAAAGGAGACACAATGACATAACAACCAAATGCAATGTATGAAACTTACTAAAATACTGATCTCAACAAATCTACTGTAAAAAGACCTTAGGACAACTGTGGAAATCTGATCATGTAATATAAAGTAATTATAAATTTTGTTAGATATAGTAAAGGTTTTATAGTTACAAAAGAAAATGTTGATTTTGAGATACATTAAATATACATCATGAGGTCTACAATTTATTCTCAATATTCCATCCCAACTCCCAAACAAATGAAATGATGCAACAAAAGGTTAAGGATTTCTTAAAATCTACATGATGGGTATATTAGTGTTTATTGTACTATTCTCTCAAAGGCTCTGCTTGCCTGAAAATATTCATGAGAGGTGTAAATGAGGCTAGATTTAATTAATAGTAACTAACTCTTATTGCTATACTAAGTTACAAGTTAAATAATTCCTCTAAATAATCTATTATTAAATACATCAGTCAGATAAACCATTACCTACTACAGCCAAAATACTGGTACATTGAAAGGAAAAACCAGGTAAGTTGCATCCTTTCAAAATGTTATCTTAATGAAGCTTATTTACACCAATGTGTACCAGATATCCATTTTCAGGCTTCAAAAAAGCAGTCTGGCAAAAAAATGCGAATTTCTCAAAAAATATTTTTAACCATTAAGCAATAAATGTTAATATAGTTATTATCTTGTTTGGTAGTTTTCCAATTCCAACAATGTTATATAAAAACATTTCTATCTAACACTTGACTAGAAAAAGATTTTCTACATAAATACAAAATAGGCATGTATCTTATTACTTACCAGTTAACACTCATTTTAAAAAGTAATTACAGCTTAACTTCTAGGATAATAATAAAGTAATAATACCAAAACCTGACTAGTTATACAGACAATATAATAGCTGACTTTAAATTTAATTTTTAAAAATGCTTAATAGCCTAAGTATATATTAACTTTCAAACACCAAATTTAAATTTATAGCTTTAAAAGCAGAAGTCCTTCCATTAGAGTTATCAAAGTATTTGATTCTAATAACTTTAGCTAAGCAGAATCACATATATAAAACTCATCAATTATGAATTAGGAAGTATGATCCCATGAACTCTGAGAGTCCCCAACACTATTTTAGAGGATCTGAAGTCAAAACTAGATTCATAATACATTCTCATTGTGTTGCTATTTTTACTAATGGTGCAAAATAATGTTAGGTAAAAGCTGCAGGCACCTTTACACGAGTCAAGGCAGAGGTATCAAACTGTAGTAGTATCCATCACTGAATTCTTCACTTAAATGCAACTTGTAGCAAAAGGCCAATTTCATTTATAAATCCTTCACGAAGCATTAAAAATAATTAATCTTTATCCTTGAGTACACATAGCTTAATATTCTATGTGACAAAATAAGTGTGCATGAAGCATGCATAAGACACATTTTTGATTGTTTAAAAATGTGTCAACACTTGCTAGACCTACATAATTCAGTGATAAACTATTTTTTAAATGACTAATGCATGTTCCAAAATCATACATGAGTAAAAAGCTATTCAAGTTCAAGAGAGATCAATGGATAGGAAGTTTAACAGAGTAAGAACAGAGTATGGTTTCATATTTCCTACTGCAACCAACACTTAAGAAAATACCACTTGTCAAATTTGGATACAGTATCAAAAAGGAATATCCATAATTATGTATAAAAGCTAGTAACGCAGTCTTCCCTTTTCCAAACACATAAAAGTGCCAGGCCATATTTTATTCATACACTTCAATCTAATCATCACATCACAACAAACTGATTACAGAAACAGATAATAAAAATTACAAGTCTTTTTAAAAAGCTTCACATTAAAGTCTTGCAAAAGAAAAAAAAAAAGGCAGAGTGATGATTTTGTCCCTTAAGGAATATTTGGCAAGGTCTAGAGATATTTTGGTTGTCACACCTGGGAACAGTGTTATTGGCATAATCTAATGGGTAAAGCCTGGAATGCTGCTAAACATACTACAATGGATAGACTAAGCCTCTCAACAAAGAATTATCCAGTCCAAAATGTCAGTAGTACTAACTTTTGAGAGACCCTCAGGGAAAAGAACAGCACTTATCTCACTATTTCGGGGTGGGGAGGGAACAGTTATTTTTCATAAATCCGTTATTTATATGAACATGTAATGGGCTTAAAATTGTGATTTTTAAATGGATAATAAATACTTTTCAAAAATTTTACTTTAATTTACAATAGAATAAATATCAATAGGTTAACAAGACAAATCTCTTTGGGTATCTTCAGTAACTTTCACAGTACAAAATAGTTCGGACACCAAAAAGTTTGAGAATCGCTGAATTAGAAGAATGACATAAACTAACCAAGTATGCTGGAGAATATAAGAGGAATTAAAGGATTGTATTGGACTATTATGGATAATTAAAATAAAAAAAGAACCAAAAAAACTATAAAACTGAGCAGTTAAAAAGAAAGTTATGACATATAAAATGTCATTCTCCTCTAAAAGAAAATTTACCACCACCACCAAAATAACATTAAAACCGCAACTTCTTACCTTGGCTATGAGGACTTGCTGGACTAAAAGACGGCTGATACAAGTCTTTGGTTGGTGTTTGATAAGCTTCTTTCCCTTGACGCTGACTCATCTTTCCCGGTGTCAGAAGTTGAGATTCTTCACTGTTTGCTACCACAGCTCAAGGAAAGAAGGGAAAAGTAATTAGTACTTAAGTACTTATACCAAATATTTATATAACATGGAATAGACCTAAACTGAAAAGCCCTCAATGGTTATAATCACTTTACCAACTCAAAACTTTAATAAATTCACACAATTGTTTTTTATATTCTTTAGTTTGCTATCAGTCCAGGAAGAATACATATAGGCGTGCATGAGTCAAATTACAAACACTGTAAAAATTAAATATATACTCAACTGTTAATGAAAGGTATGCCAAGGTTACTATGAACTTTTCATTGTGATTAATTTTTAAGTCTTTACATTAGCTAATAAAATAATAAGCAAAAGTCATTTCACAGAAGAAAAGCAAAAGGTCAGAGAACATATGAAAAGATATTCAACTTATTAGTAGCCAAAAATACATACATATTAACACCAATATAAAATATTTTATATTCCCTAGAATTTCGACACTGATTTCTAAATGTTGTGGAAAGTAGACATGATTCCTGCTCTAGTGATGAGAAATTTGAGGTTCAAAGACTGCCTTGCCTAAGATTAAGTAATAGAGGCAAGTTTCTAATTCAAGACCACTTGGTTCCACTAACTGCTTTCTTAAAAGCTTGTTGCCCCGACAGCACTGATCAACAGTGAGATCATCACTGATTTAAAAAGGCCCTAATCTGTTGTATCTTGGTGTGCTAAACATGAATATAACCCTGAAAATTTTTTATTAGCTCTCGTTTTGAAGATATTCATATATAATTCATTTTATATGTTACACCGTGTAAATTTATCCAGCAGGACTGCAACAACATCCTAAAGCAGCCTAGAATGATGGAATATTGCATCACATTGCATAATACCATCATGCACACATCATCCAGAGTTGATTGCATCATTTTCTGATGCAATGCAACACTACTGCCAGGCGGCGGCTGAAGTAAGATGACCTCAGCAGCGCACTACAGAAAGCCCTATCGGAATGGTTGAGCATTGAAAATATTTCAGACTTTGTGTGAGACAGTTCAAGCTACTGTTCCATAGAACTATTATTATTTTATCCATTTAGGCACAATGCAGAACAGTAATGCCTCGAAAGTGCATTAATAGTGTGGACAATTTCTGCTCTATTTGTGGGGAAGTGACATTTGCCAACCAGAAGAAAGTATCACTTCTCAAGCGAAGAAGGCTTATCATCTTTACTGAGGATGCAAGGTTGGTGACTAAGACAAGCCTAGGGCCCCGCATATATGCTATGCTACATGTACAACACCGCTTTCACACTGGTTAAATGGCAAAAGACTGTCAATGTCGTTTGCAGCCCACATGGTGTGGAGAGAGCCAAGCAACCACATAAAAGACGGTTACTTCTGCTTGGTTCCTCCTCTTTCCAGTGCAATAACGAAGCAAAAGAAGTCAAGAGCAGTCTACCCAAACATTCCATCTGCATTGAGATGACATGTTCAACAACTTGCTGAAGGGTGATATGAAACAAGCATGGAATGCTTTTCGCCTAGTGTCTACAAACTTTCTTGGGAATGTTAAGGCAGAAAACTACAAGGAACTAGCAGAAGACATGCTGATGCAGTATCAGAACCTTGGCTGCAATATGTCTCTAAAGATCCACTTCCTTCATTCCCATCTGGATTTCTTCCCTGAAAACTGTGGTATGGTTAGTGATGAACATGGAGAACGTTTTCATCAAGATATCACATCAGTGGAACAAAGATACCAGGGAAAATGGTCCATTACAATGCTGGCTGACTACTGCTGGACACTCCCCAGAGATGCTCCTGAACAGCTGTATAAGAGACAAGCGAAGAAATCTAAGAAGCAGTCTATGACTTGATTTTTTACAGATATTAACCGTGGGCCAATTACTACTGGCATGCATTTTGTGACATAAACAGCAATTTATTGCAGATTACAAAAAAATTAGAGCCAAAATTTGAATTTGACTGTCATATTCGTGTTGAGCACATACAAAGTGATAGGAAATGACTAATTTTATTTCAGTAACATGACTTTCGTAAAAATGTGTTGACCAGTGATTGGCATGCATTTCATGATGTAAACATCAATTTATTGCAGATAACAAAAAAACTGAGCCAAAATTAGAATTTGACTGTGATATTCATGTTGAGCACATTCAAATTGATAGGAAATGACTAATTTTATTTTAGTAATATGACTTTTGTAAAAATTTGTTGAAAAGTGCAATCAATTTAAATAATTTTGAAAGCTGTTATTCTCCCATTTGACCAGGTCATGAATGGAAGAAAACAATGCCCAATTCCAGGGAGGAAAGAAATGAGAAATACTCAGTGGAGGAATGGAGCAAATCATAAGCAATGACTACAGTGCCCTAGGATTTCCACATTCTTTCATTTTACGTTTCTGTGTTTTGAAGCTACAAAAACTTAGGTTTTAAGTTGAAAATGATTTTGTCTTCCTCTATTTAGTTTTTAACATCATCACACTTTTTTTCACCATGACTTTTGAATCAAATTGCTTAACAAGGTTTCAAAATTATATTTCTGCTCCTTAAATTTCAAGTAAAAATTAAAAAACACTTTCACTTACCCAGGTAAAGGTATCAAAAATCTTTTAATTAAAAAAGAATCTAGACTGCTGCCTCCTAAATTTATATCTCCTTCTGAATTCAAACTCTTATCCAATTACCTGCCTTATCATCACAGAGATTATTTAACAGGCATCACAAATTCACCCAGAACATAATTCTTGATTCTTGTTTCTTCTCCAAACCTGCCACTCACTCATCTCAATTAGTGGAATCACTATTCCCATCCATTTTCTCAGGTCAAAAATCAAAGATATATTCTCAAATCTTTCCTTTATTCTTCACATCCAATTCTTCTGTGAAGTTTTTAGATGCTACCTTCAAACTTTATCTATCACCTCTACACATTTCCACAACTGCCACCTGCCCTATTACAAACCACCATTCCCTTCCAGTGGGTCACAGCAACAGATTTCTGCATGATCTCCATCCAGACTTACTGTCTTATTCCTTGATTGTCTAGTTCATTCTCTACATGGAAGCCTGAGCAATCTTTCTAAGTCAGAAACCAGATGTGCGTCATGCAGACAGATATATCTTCAATGGCTTTCTAATACACTGAAAATAAAGTACATGGCCTCAAGACTCAAGAGCATCTGTCCTCGCTTATCTTTCCAATCTCATTTTCTACTGCTCGTTTCTTACTTGGCTGTAGCCATAATGGCCTTTTGTGGCCATTTTTCTTCAAAATAGCCATCTTGCCCCAGTCTCTGGGCTTTAATAGCTCTTGTTCCCTGTACCTAAAATACTCCTACTCCAGCTCTTCACACTGTCTCCTCTCAATATCTATTGTCTGCATTCAGAGAAAACTGGTTGCTTTCAGGGTGGTTTGGAAGTAGTTGTCTGCATTTAAATGTCATCTTTCAGAAAGCTTATCCAATTTGAGGCCTTTTGTGATTCTATATAAATTTCATTTTTTATTCAGTTTCCTTGAAAAATATTGCTGGGATTTTGATGGGGACTGTGTTAAATTTGTGTATAATTTTTGGCAAAGTAGTCATTTTGGTTATATTGTTTCACCCTACCTATGAGCATTTAATATCCTTCCATTTCCTTAGGTTGCCATATAAGTCCTTTAGTAATGTTTCATACTTCCCAATGTATAGTTCTTTTACTCTTTTGTTAGGTTCATTCCAAGTATTTAGTTCTTCTTGAAGCAATTACAAATGGAGTTATTTTCTTAACATCTTTTGCTTTTTACTTGTTAATTATATACAGAAAAGTATGGATTATTATATTTAATTTGTAGACTGCCACTTCGCTGTATTCATTTATTGTTTCTAATAACTTTTTGATGGAGTCTGTAGGATTTTCTATATATAATATATTGTCTACAAATAGTGATAGTTTCACTTCTTTTCCTACTTGGATTCCCTTTATTTCCTGTGTTTGATAGCTCTGGCCAAAACCTCTAGCACTAAATTAAACAGAAGGGGTGACAATGGTCATCTCAGCTTGGGGGTGGGGGTAGCACGTGTTTTGGATACCTCATCTTCGACTTCATTTGTAGCCTCTTCTATAAGAAGTCCAGGTGCTCTGACCTAACTTGGACTACTGTTCTTTGTTAGGAGTCTCATATTAAAGCTACTGTCCTCATTCAGTGTCCCTACTTTTGCCACTCTTTAGCAGTGCACCCTCTTGGGCCCTGCTTGCACAAGCCCTTGTGCAGTATAGTGCCAGGTCTTAGGAGCTGTGATGTTGAGGGATCCTGCATAGTAGCTCCTTTCTGTCTTATGCGTTGTAATGTCTTGTTATTACTTTAATTAAAGCTCACTAGAGTTTTTCCTTTCTGCTGGGCTGATGCTCCTATGGTGTGTGCTGATAATCAGTTTTTCCCTCGAGGGTTTTTGGCTTTGTTTTGCAAGTTTTGTTGTGTGTGTCTGGAGAAAGTAGCGTGGTGTCTTCACTCTGCTGCAATCTGAATCAATAGCTTTATATTTTATGAAACTGTATTATCAGAGCTTATGGAGACTCCTTCAGTTATTAAATCTACGATTCATTTAATTCTTAAAAATTAGTACTAAAAATAAAAAGGTATGGAAGTGATGTAAAAAGAGACAACCTAAAGAATATAACAAAGAACTCAGAAACAAACCCATGCATGCGTAGAGCCTATATATGGTAGAAGTAGGGAAAGAAAAAAGACAATTCAGTTAATAATACAAATAATTCATAAACTATATTAGAATAGTAGATCCCTAGTTTCATTCCACACACTAAGAATGTTTACTAAAGCATTATTTATAATAGCTAGGATGTGGAAATAACCTAAGTGCCCACTGATAAGAGGACTGGATCAAGATGTGGCATATTCACACAATGGCATGTTATTCAGCCACAAAAAAAGACAAAATGTTGCCATTTACAGCAAAATGGAAGGAATTCAAGGAAATTATGTCTGGAAAACACATTACTATTAACATAAATAACATTTTAAATGTAAAACAGCTATAATAAAAAAATTAAAAACAAAACAAAATTTAGTGATACATATGTACTTTTAAAATAAAAAAGTAGATATAATATCATAAATGTATTATATATGTGTATATGTATGTGTATATATGTATATACGTACATGTAAAATTCCAGAAAGTAATTCTCACATGGAAATCTTAGTCAGACCTATTCTACAATGATAAAAAGTGACCAGGCACAGTTACCTTGAATTGGGATAGAGAAATTAAATGCAAAGGAGCAGAAGTAAATATTCTCAGGAACAAAAATGTTTTGTATTTTGATTTGGGTTGTCATTACCTGGGTGGAGACATTTATCAAAACTCCTCAAGCTTTAAACAAAATAAGTACATTCTATTGTTTGTCATATGCCTTAATAAAGTTGACTAAAAATGGAAAACCAAAAAGAACTCTTAAAACAAAAACAAAACCAGAGAGTGATAAACCAAAAATATAAACTATCTGTCACCTCTGGTGGGCAGGCACAGGCATTGCAGAGAGAACACATACAGGGATATGAGATATCTGTAAGATTCAAGTTCTTATGTGTAGTGATAGATTCAACAGTCACTTGCATGAATACTCTTTTTTTACATATGCTATGTATATTATTTTATAGTGTCAGACAGTACACTTAAGGCTAATTTAGAATATATTATGAAAACACAACTCATAATATATTTATGAGTCAAAGTATATGTTAGCATTCCATTCGCGGGGATAGGTTTCTATGTCTTACTTAACTTCGACTATACAAAAAGGGAAATAGTTTGAGAAGTGCAAATTTAGTTCTTTTCACCCTTTTTTTATTTTATATTTTTTATTTATATCTGTTACATTATTGTGTACTCCCTTTTATAATCTCTGTTGATTGAGGTATTAATGCTGACAACCCTAAAGTGAGAGGGACTGCAGAAACAGCAACATACAGAATGTACTCCTTTAGAAAACATAGAAATCCCATTATTTTATTTGTTTTCTCTGACTCCATTCACAAACATTAACAACTAATCAGACGAAAGAGGATTTGTATAATATAAAAATCATTTTGACAGTCTACATTATCTGCATTATAGTAGACCATTTGACTATAAACTGAGGAAGCACGATGATTTTGTTTTTATCTAGAGCCTTTGGCATAAAGCTGACAATACTTGGTAAATGACTGGATAGATTTGAGGAATCAATCAATGTATGATCCTAGCATACTTTCTGATATTACAACCAATGCCTTACCTACTAAAGACAGCATTACAGTGCCCTCTGCTGATTGTACTTTGTAGTGAAAGTAAAGTAACCTTTAATAAAGTTAACATCTTGTCTGATTTATGACACAGGAGACTGTAATTATTTGGTTAGACTTGAATTCAGCCAACTGATAATTTTGTTCTGATTTTTGAAAACCAGTAGCAGACAAACAAAGCTAGTAACCAATACAAACTCCTTGGATATTTAAGTTCTTGGCTATAGGTTCTTATTATAAAATTAATCCTGTTTATAGATGCTATTTAAAGTTGCCTTCACCTCAATAATTCTAAGATAATACAAGAGTTGCCCCTATCATAATGTTTTGAAATTATCTGCTCATGGATATAACTCCCCAGGTAGATTATAATGATCTTGAAGGGCAGAACACATATTTTATTCACTGTGTATCCCTCAAAGCTAAAATATGTTCAAATAGAATTTTTTGGACATAACTTTAAAGGGTACACTTCCTAAATCCCTAAGATTAGTTATGTTTTACTATAAAATCAAAGTATATTAAATAGAATTTTTATGGCCAAATTATGTACTACATAAAACACTGAAAAATAGGTTATTTCTCATTTTCATATGACCATGAATTTTTTGTACCATATCCCAGTTCAAAGTAATCTGAACTATGTTTTGTGGTGGCTGTAGAGAGAAATTATTATGAAGAGGTCCTAAATTATGAGTTAGAAAATTGAATAAATAATCCATCTTTAGATAATCAAGATGCAAATACACAGTCTATCAATCTTACTGACAACATACAGGCAATGAATGACCATTACTTTGTATTTCAATGTCTGGAAAGAACAATTAAAAGACTTAACAATTAAAAGAGAAATACCATGTCTTTTAAAAGTACACATAAAAATATTAGCATGTCCCCAACATGCCATTCAAACTTTAGCTACTTACTTGATGGCCCAAGGACATCTTTGCTATCACCAAGAAGCTTTTAATGCAGGGTAATTGAGCAGCAAACAAATACAATCCAAACCAGGAAGAAGCAAAATGCATCAGGATGGAAGCAGCAGTGAAACAAAAGGACAAGGAAAATAGCATTAGTTTATAAGTAGAAAGCACATGCATATCAATCCTAAAAATTGTAATTCACAAGGAAATTCCTTTCCACACATAAGAAAGATCTTGATGTAGGCATTATAAAAAATTTGTTTTAATTTTGGAAAATGGAGATGGGAAGAGAAAAATAAAATCACTCAAGTGATCTATTTTGATTTGAAAATTACTCGTCAAAAATTACTTTCAGTTATAGTTCAATATATGGTTTAGGAGTGATAAAAATTATTTAGAGATGGAAGGGACAGCCAAAAGTTATTTATTCTTTAAATTTAAGTGGCGTAAAAATATAAAACCATGCACTATCATGTATTAGTTCTGCATGCCATGAAAGCACTTAACACTACATAGAGCTTTATTCAGTCTGTTTCTTCTACAAAATGGAACATTTACTGCGTGCTTATTACATGCCAAGCATTGTGCGAAGTTTAACAGGACATCAACAAATAACATTTTTCCCCTCCAATGGCAAAAAAAGCAGAGTAACATTGATCAGAGAGATAAGCCGTTTTGTTTTGTTTTTTTGTCACAAAATTTTCATAGGATCCATTAGATATTAAGCATCTGGATTTGCTACCTTTTCTAGGAAATCAGAGATCTAATTCTGAAATAAATAACTTGCAATCAAATAAAAGAAACAGGAAAAAGACCGTTGACTTTTTGTCTAGTAACTAAAGCTACAACATTATGCTGAATGTTGCCTACGGACATTGTTTGGATCTGCCTTGGTAGAAAGAGTCCTCTTCCTTTCAAATATCAAGTATGGTAACATATCAAAACTAAAGCAACAACAAAATTCACCCTGATTACATTATACCTTGGTCTTATTTAAAGAAAATGAGGGAATCTCAATTGGCTGTGACCACTTCCCTCCCTCCTGAAAAAAAATCTGGTAGCAGTTGTTTTTGCTTTATAGAACTTAATTTTGGGAGAATGTGTTATATACCAATAACTAACTAATATAATACTGGAAAATCATAATAATTTAGGAAACTAACAAAGACAACTGCAGCAAACTTTACAACTTGACAGACATCTTCTAAGAAATCTTTCTGTATTGATATGAATAATTACTAGTTTCCCTAGGTTTACCAGTAATTTTCTAAAGGAAAGAGGTGGGTCTAAGGATAGAGAGAAAAAGAGAAGTACATAATTTCACAAGGTTGGTCATATTTGATATTTGGAGATTTCTGAGTTGGTCTATTCTGAATAGACTATTCAGACTATTCAGTCTATTCAGAATAAAAGAGTAATTTTACTTTCATTCTATAATTCTGTTATATTTTCAAATTTTATTGCGTTACAGCATTATGTCAAATTCTTTGCAGCAGTGTACACCCAGGAAAATTATCCCTAGTGCTGATATTCAATGTTTATTCTCAAGCATGTTTGTGTTATGTAAATCTGATTCTATAAGATTAACCCATTTTTTCAGACTAAAACACTGAAGAATAATCAAAATAAATACTATTCTTTTTTAAAAAAAGATTTTACTTTTATTTATTTATGCATATAAGAACTGGGTATAGGTCAGAGGTGTGGGGGGTAAGAGGATTCCCCAGAGACAGAGTGGGGAGCAGAACAGGTGGATCTACTGAAATATACTGCTGAGGGAAGCAGTGCGTACAGGCAGGAGAGGTCTGCTGCTTCATAAGGGTTAGCTCCCTGGCCAGGGACAACCTCAGGTTGCAGCAGCGGCTGCCTTGATAGCACTGAGACTCAACTCCAGGGCCACCAGGAGGTCCCAAAATAAACATTATTCTAATCATTGATTATCCATCTATCTGTTCATTCATCCACCCAAATATTTACTTAGTACCTACTATGTAGATGGGAATCATTTTAACACTGAAGAGAGAGAGCAGGAAATAAAAAGATGAAAAATTCTGCCCTTGTGGTGGTTATGTTTCAGTGGGAGAAATAAGCAATAACATAATGAGTAAGTAAAAAAATATTATATGCTACATAGTATAAATACTAAGGGAAAATAAGCAGAGAGTGGGGACATATAAAATGTCAGGAAGAGAGAGTTAAATTTTAGATAGCCTAAGAAGACTTCACTACTCTATTCAAAGTTGGTTAGATACAATGAGGAAACTTACCATGAGCACATAAAGAGGAAGAGTATTCCAGGCAGAGGGAGAACCAAGTATAGAGTAGAGGATTGGGTTGGGAGCAAGTCTGGTGTGTTTGGGGAAAAGTTAGCCTGTTCTGCTCCCACTCTGTCTCCGGTGACTCCTCTCACCACTCTACACCTCTGGCCTACACCCCAGTTTGTATGCATAAATAAACAAATCTTTAAAAAAAAAGTTAAAAGGTTTTAAGAGAGGCTGGAATACAATGAGCAAGTAGGAGAGTTGTAGGAGATGAAGTCAAATAAGTTAATGGGTGCCAGACTGTGTAAGTCCTTATTGGGTCTACTCAAGACTTCAGTCTTATTCTGAACATAATAAAGAACTATTGACAAGGTCTGAGAAAAGGAGTGACATCCCTCTGGTTGTTATTCTAGACTAGACTATTCTAGTAAGAGTGTGATCTGTTTGTTCTATTCTAGTCTAGAATAAACTAGACAAGAAGGACAATGACATAATAAGTTAGGAGGTTACTGTAATCATCTAAGCAGAGATGAAGGAGGCCTGGACCAAGAGGGTAGCAGTGAAAGTCATGAGAAGTAGTTAAGTTTTGAATATATTTTGAAGGTAGGGCCAATAGGATTTCAAAACAGACCAAATATGAGGTAAAATAAACTAAAAAATAGGAATTAAAATCATGTCAAATGTTGGGGTTTGAGCACATGGAGATATGGACTACTATTATGTGAGACAGAGTATTAATGAGAGGAGCTAGTTTATAGGGAAAAGCATAAGTAGTTCAGTTTGGGGCAGGTTAAGTTTGAAATGCCTGCTAGACATTTGACTCAAAATGTCAAGTTGGCAATCGGGTATACAGACCTATAGAGGGAAACAGAAAACAGTGTAATTATGTTATGTATGAAAGTTAGTGATTATGACCTTAATGGCTTATTCACAGATTAAAAAATGCCAAAAGATATAAAACAGGCATCAAAAGACATATATTCTAAAAAGACAACAGAACAGCAAGCTGAAACACCCAAATTAAAGCAGAGGCACCATGAAAAATCAGCATACTTCCAAAACTCTCTTCCAAGTATGTGGAAACAAAGGTATTACATTAGGATACAAATGAAATCTTCCCACAGTTGCTTGCAAATGATGGTAATAAGAAATTGAATATAAGCCTTTGACTATTACATATCATTTTTGCCAATTAACCCCCATCACAAATCTTCTGCACATGGCTAGTCTACACACTGATTTCTTATTTTTACTGCTTTTGGGATCCGGTGCAGTGCTATGCTGTATCACACAAGAACAAAGACGATGTGAAGTTACCTATTTTACAAGGTATTTAAAAAAATAAAAAGCTAGTCACTCTTGTTGGCTTTTGCTAGACAACCAAAGTACTACTATAATCTGAAAGAATATAGCATCTTCTCCTCAGCTTGTTTTAGAGAAAAAAAAATTAAGACAGTATTATTATAATTATATAAATAATTATTATTATAAATAAAAATTATTATTATAAATAAAAATAATAATTTTCTCTATTTGAGTAATTGGCCATGTTCATTTACCATTATCCCCTAGACAAAATCCACAGTTATCTCAACATTTTGCCCAAAGGTATGGGCTGAAAATAGCAAAATAATAAAATGCTTAGAATTTTTACTAATTATTATTCATTACATATCATCAGTGTATAATAATAAAAGCATGAAAGTTATTACTTAAATCTTCACTGATTTTAGTCTAAAAAATCTCAGAAAAAGAACACTGTGCAAAAATGTGCTTCCAATAGTTTGCAATACCATGTGTAATTAGCATAAAACTTGCAACCTTTAAGTAACGTAAAGAAATAGGTAGAAGTTCATAATCACACCCTTCATCCTGAGAAAACACTCAGTCCTGAACAAAATTCAGTCGAGATGGCTGCCCTATAATCCCATGACATCTACAGCTTTTAAATTCCATTGCCTTAAATACAGTACTTCCCTCTTACACACATACTGATCTGACTAAAGTCATCTTTTGAGCTGACACAAAAGTATTAAGGGCTTATCAAGCACAGATGGATACAATTTGAAAATAAAGTTTCAAGTAGGTGGCATCCCTTCTTCCAATATAGTTGATCAAGTTGTATTCCTTCCCCAGCTGGCTCTCAAAAATCACAATTCTGCAGGAGAATTACATAAGACATCTCAAGAGTGCTCTATTTTGTGTTATCTTTGGCCCTTACAGTAAGAAATTTCAGTGACGATTATATAATGCAGCTGTGATTTCTTTGTTCTTCCAACAGAAGTCATCACTCTCTTCTATACTTAACTGAATTTGTCTGCAAAACATACATGCAGATTTTATCCCTGAATTTTTACAGGAGAGACTTTAAGGGAATACTTTTCTGGGAACTAGAGCCTATGACTGTTAGAGAATATGATCTGACCTGTCAGAGAGTTCTTTAAGAATTTATACTAAGGTAATGATCTGAAATATTAAAAAAGATGCGCCTATAACTATTTCTCACATAATATATAGTAGTCTCAAGCAATAGTTTATTTAAAAATAGGTAATGCATAAATAATAATAACACATTCACACAATGAAATACCACATAGTCATTAAAAATTTTTTTTCATGGACAGAAACACATCCATTATATATTGGCTTTTTAAAGTAGGTTATTAAAAAGTTTGTATGCTATTATCTCATTTTATAAAGTTTTCTATGTAAGATATACACAATGAACAAACTTAGGAAAGATGAAACGAAAATAGTGACAGTGGTAACTTTTATATAGTTGGGTCTTACTTTATGTATTTTTTCTGTATTGTTTAAACACGCTCGTTGGTGTGCGTTATTTAGTTAAAAAAGATTTAACATATTCAGATTTTGAGGCAAAAAAACTTTTTAAACTCATCTTTTCTATTTACACTAGCTAATTTTTATAATGACATAATCATCTATGACTGAATACAATGAAAAATACATTCTAATAATTCAACTTGAAATCCTAAAAAAATACAAAAATGTTAATATTTCAAATATACTACTCGCTGGCTCTTGAACTTCAGCAACTTCTGAATATGGCATGATCTAAAATAAAGACAATTTTTCTCAGGAGTGGTTTAATCTCATATACTTGAACCCAAATCTAGATCACATCGACAGTTTATAAAATGAATTAAGTGGTGTGTTAATCTTTTAAGAGTTACAAGAAAAAAGAAAGGTACGATAATACCTTTATATTGGAAACTGATTTTTTTTTTTTATTCTTGGGGCATCAAGAAATTAACATCAATTTGTCAACATGTAAAAAAAGCCCTTTCTGGCATATTCCGGGGGTTTTTCACAGTTCTTATCCTCCCTGCATGTATTTAATTTTACCAGCCTTTTTACCATGTAAGCCCCATCTTTCCTTGGTTTCTACAATACTTCACTGCTCTGGCTTGCCTTCCCTATTGTACCTCCACTCTGTCCTCCCATTCAGAGCTGAACTATTTGCTGTGCCTTCTCTTCCTGCTTTTCCTGCAGATTTCATTCACATGCAAGGCTTATTTATTACCTATCCAGGTAACTTCCAAGTTTCTTCTTCAGAAACCAAGCCTACCTCAAAACTATTTCAAAACAATGCCATCTGCATGTGCAGACATTGTTGGAAAAGCAGTTTTATGTCAAAAACTGGCAGTCATTAGTTTTCCTCAGAAACCATGCCACTGCCCAGTTCTTCCTTCCAATGGCACCACATTTCTTTTGGACACAGACCTAAACCCTGCAGCTTTCTGAGTCTCTCTTTCCCCCACAAACCTTATTAAATCATTAAGTTCTGAGGATGTTACCTACATCCTCCTAGAAGATAATGGTTACCAGAGGGAATGGGGAAAGGGTGGAGGGGATGGGGCACAGAGACAGATGGGGTATGGGCAAGGGTCCCACATAATCACAAGGGTCCTTATAGGAAGGTCCTTAAAGTGAGTAGTACATGGAGGTTGAAAAGACAGGGTCAATGAATAAATACAACCTCTAGATACTGGTAAAAGCAAGGAAATAGATTCTCCCCTCGGGGCTTCCAAAAGGAACACATCTTGCTTTTAGACTTCTGATATTCAGAGTATAAAATAATAAAATTGTGTTGTTTTAGAGCACTAAATTTGTGGTCACTTGTTACAGCAGCAAGAGGAAACGAGTATAATAAGCAATGGTAAAATTTAACAGAGAAGTCTTTTACAGTTCAACTATATGATTTCAACTGCCTTTTGAGACGAGTTATTTATAACTACATGTGCTCATGCCAAGGCTAGATGACCAGCTGTGTAAGATATTATAGATAGAAGTCTCACATTAGGCAGAATCATTAGACTAAATGACCTCTGTGTTTCTGACAAAGACAAAGGAGGAAAAGTAGCCACAGGACTCAGCTTTGCAAAAGGTCTGCTAGTAGCACAATCTTCATTAAATAGAAAGAAAAGCAAAATGGCTTCTACAGAGAAAAGCCTTAAGTATTTATTTATTTATTTTAATAAAGTTTATTCCAGTTCTAAGCTCTTGAATGGTTTTTAAAATTTATCTATTTATGCATACAAGTTGGGGTGTAGGCCAGAGTGTGAGGCAATGAGAGGATTCACCAGATATAGAGTGGGGAGCAGAATAGGAGGATCTACTGAAATACACTGTTGAGGGGAGCAGTGGGCAAGACAGGAGAGGTCTGCTGCGCCATGTGGGTATCACCCTGGACAGGTATTGAACTCGTGCTGCAGTGGCTCTGCATAGCTTCTTAGTGCTGCGCTTATCCCATTGCGCCACCAGGGAGGCCAAGCCTTAAGTATTTAAAAATTAGCCAAACACTAAGTAGGCAGGTCTCAAAAGATACTCAAATATTAGGTAAAAAATATATATATACAAAATTTAGTGACCCTCAAATTTTAACCAAGGCCCATTTATTATAAATGAAACAATAAACACAGTCCTTCATCCCCACCCTTTCTCATTTTGGGGAAAAGGGGGATGGAATCTAGTAAGAACAACCAAGCACCACTGTATAAAAATGTTCCAAGATGCTTAGTAATTGGCATATGGATAATTTATAACTGGACTTGAAGGCATAAATATCTGAAAGGCCAGTTATTTGGAAATTGTATACTAAAAATATGCTATCATTAGCAACACACATATACTAAGTCAATGATGATAATGATGGAACTAAACTAATAATATTTATAAAAAGAGAAGAAAAATAGCAACATTTAGAAACTGTGACCTACTCAAAATATTTGATAGTATCAAAAACTGGTACAATTCTATTAATTTGTCCATGAAAACAAGCCAAACAATGTTGTTGAATGTCACACTTCTGAGAGTATAATTTAAAGCTTTAATTTTACTTTATAACCAAATCACAATTATTGTTAAAAACTCACCAAGTAAGTATGTAAAAATCAAAGTTTCAGGAAGTTGGATCATCACTAGGCCCATCAGGAAGATGCTCATTTACTATATTCTGAGAATTGCTCAACTAAATCATTCCATTTCCTTCCACTGAAGAACTTTTGATTTAAATCAGAATCTTAAGAAATATTTCCTCAGTCAAAAACTTCTAAAATACTACAAAGACGCATATTTTAAAAACTTTTATTCTCTTCTAAAAAGTCATTTATATAATAAATTTTTAAAAATACCTTATAAAGCTATCTCCTCCATTAACAGAAATAGATGATATTTTTTTTTTAAAGATTTATTTTTTATTTTTACATACAAGCTGGGGTACAGGCCAGAGGCATGGGGCGGCAAGAGGGTTCACCAGAGACAGAGTGGGTAGCAGAACAGGCAGATCAGAAATACACTGCTGAGGGGAGCAGCGGGCGAGGCAGGAGAGGTCTGCCCCACCATGTGGGATTCTCCCTGGCCGGGCGTCGAACTCGCGTCGCTGCTGCCGACAGCTCCACAGCGCAGCGCTTAACCACTGCGCCACCAAGGAGGCCCAGAAATAGATGATATTTTAAAGATAAAGTACTTGATTAAGGTCAGGAACATATTCGGTTTTTTTAAATCTAAAGGATATTTCATTTATTTAGTGTACCTCAACCTAGTTGTTAATTTCTAAAGTGGTATAAATGTTGAACTTTTACAAAATATTTTAAGATATATAGTAAATGTAACTTGCATTCTGAAGTACATTAGTGCCACATAAAGAGATTCAATCCTTATTTTTTAGCAATCACTACCTAAGACAAACAACACTAACAAAAAATATAGAACTCTACACAACTAGAATAATAAGCAAACTACCTTTTAAAAAAATACAAAGAGTAATTTCATAGGGAAGAAAATTAAAGGAATGGACATTAATGTAAGACTAAGTTCAAACTTTTACCTAATAGCAAGATCATTATAATAGTTTCTTAACCAACATCTTCATCTCTCAACTCCAAATCATTTTATATCCTATTTCCAGATTCTTATTATCTATCCACATAAAAATATTCAATGGCATACCTACCTACAGTATCAAGTTCAAAATCCCTGGTCTGGTACTACAAATCTCTTCAAGTATGATCTCTATAAGCTACATAAATTATTATTTCTGTAAACACCACTCTCCCTTACCAATTTATTCAATTTCCTACTCATTTTTCCTTGAATAAATCTAACATTCTATTACCTTATTCAAAGTTTGTTTTCTTAAGTAAGTTTCTCTAACTACCCCATCATTACAGCAAGGACTCAATCTTCACAACATGTAAACTATGCCTTGTTTTCGCTCCTAATTTAATACTTAGTTAATGCTCTTATTGCCTTATCTACCCAATCCTCCATTAAGTCTCACAATATAAATGTAATTCAGACAGGTGACATTGCCTGTATCTTGGCATCACCTTCACCTGCACAGTACTTTGCATGACTTCAAAAAACATTCGCTAGTTATATTTTAAAAAGCAGCGCAGTCAGATTTTAAAAAACACTACCACCTCATACTGACACGCCACTTTATATTTTCAAGAACTTTCTGGTTTCACTAAATTATATTGTCCCCAACAAGTAGGTAAGGTTAGTACTATTGTCTATATATTTTTTATTGAAGTAGAATATTTGTTTCAATGTTTTAGGTAGAAAAACTGAAATTCAGAGAAAGTGTAAAGCGAAAATTAATAAATAGGCTAGGTTTTTTCAATGTGTTTTATTGCCTCTCCCATGGAGAAAAGTTTCTTTCTTTCTTTTTTTTTTTTTGGAGAAAAGTTTCAATGTTAATAGTTATACTAAAAACAACAACAGTAATTTTTATTTTGGGGATATTTACAATGTACACAGGTTTATAATAAGCACTTTCTAGTAAGACATACTATCTCAATTAAAACTCAAAACAAGTCTGGGAGGTAGATATTACTATTACTTATATTTAATAAATGAGGAAACCTAGAGAATTTAATAACCCAGGTCACACAAAAAGCAGTAAAGTTCAGATTATGTAGCCAAATGTATACAGAGTACATATTCTTACCCACTTCTCCAGATCTAAACAGTAACTAGATTTGGCCAAGAAGTTAAAATGTGCTATTTTGTTAACAGCTAATCCAGTCAAAAGTATACCTCAAGATCAGTTTCAAATGCAGCATATTTCAGTAGTTCATACTGAAATTATTAGGATTCTCAGTAAAATTAGTTACAATAGTTCATAGAAGCTTGAAGAACAAGAAGGAAACTGCTCACTGGTCAATGTTTTTTAAAATAACTTAATGTACCCTATCAACAGCAACAGATTTTAGAATAAAAGATGTTTTAAACTACTAAAACAGTGTGGATATTTTGGTATAGAACTAATACTATCTACTTATGTATTTACTTTTAAAGGTAACAATACATATTTAAGCAATTCCGTTCATAAAGATACATAGTCAACCTCAGTTCCACTACTTTTTCTATGAACTCTTCAACAAGATAATTAACGTACCAGAACCTATTTCTCTCTCTATAAACATGAGGATAAACAAGTGTCTATCTTTAATGGTTGTTATGAAGTCATGCTGACAAAATGTACACTTAGAAAATAGCAACTGTTATTAACAGTATTTTTATTATCCGGAGATTAAATATATAGAAGCTAAAAGAAATCAGAAAGCTCATTAAATTTAAATAATTTTTAAAAATCATATTTTAAAACAATGCTTTAAGCTTAACTTTTTTTCTTAAACCACAGTGAAAATAAAATAGCCTACCATCAGGTTTTCACTAATAATCGCCATGACAATAGCCTTCTTCATAAACTAAGTTATTTTCATGTCTGTTTTATTCTCTATTACCAAACTATCATTTTAAAGTTTAACTTTTTCTTTTATCATTACAGAATTTTAGACAAGTTAGAACAAAAAAATTCAAGAAAGGTTGAAATCCAGTTAATACAAGTAAGCAAAACTGCATTTTGCTATCAATCATTAAACTGTTGCTAGATTTGAACCTGAACAAAGGACATTCACTTAATTAAAATTTACAAACACTTCAATATAATAGTGACTCTCCTCTCATAGCAATATGATAAAAAAAAAAGTGACCTCTGCATTATTCTAACAATGTAAATTTGCCAAAAAATCCACTACCCAACAAATCAGAGTTACCAAGTTACTACATTTTACCCAGTGGCACCTTTACTTTAGGTAAGAGAAATACTCCTAATAAAGAGTCTATAAATCAGTATTTAATGGAATCTCTCAAAACATGAAAATTGAAAATGATACTATAATGGGGAAAGGTTTTTTGTAATGACATCATCATTTAACCTACCCTACTGGTAAATTTTATTTTTCACTTATTGGATAAGGTATACTTAACTGCTATCCTTATTTATTTACTCTAATTTTAAATATAATTCAATCACAATCACAAAGCAGCAGTTTTATTAACGATGTATTTTACAGAAAGAATTTTTATTAAAAGAATATACATGGCAACAGCTCTTAATTCTTAATTATTTTAACTGGTTCATTCCCTCCACCTGCTCATAGCTGCACATGATTTGAGATTTGGAGGCATTTAATTTTCCTCAACTATTAACATTCTCTTGATATCACTATGAAAAGAAGTTTTATTAGGAAAAGCACAAACACCAACTATTACATAAGTACTCTTTATATGGCTGGGAAGGCAAAGGAGGAGGTGGAGGAAATGGGGGCAGAAGTATCAGAAAAATGACAGGGTTGTGCTTCAACAAGTTTTAAACTATCTATAAATGCAATATCAACGGGAAAGTTAAAGTATTAATTTAAAATACTTTTCTTAAAGTTTGTTTTAAGTACATTAAAAAAAATAAAATCATAGCCTACACATCACACACTTTACAACTGTAGATGATAGTACCTTATTATGCTGTATTTGACCCACTCACCGAAGTTCGGTCAGGTTCACCATCTGCCAAACCTGCCTCCATAGTGAAAGACGATAGGCTTATGCTTCTCTTTCCGTTAATGTTTAGTCATTCTGTAAATCTGTATTCCTAGGGGGAAAAATTGTATGTATTATAAGACTGGCATAAAATTGTGATAAATGGAAAATAAAGCTCTAAGTATATCAGGAAGGAGAAGTCATTTTAGGCTAAGGTTACTGGGAAATCCAATAATGGAAAAAAGATTTTGACACAGGCACTGAAATATGATAAAGCTTCAGAGAAAAATGGAAGAAAAAAATTCTAAGTGAACAGAAAAGTTAAAGGATTGTTCAAAATTTGAAAACACGGTTAAATCTACTAATAATTTATGAAAATAAAATTCAATATATTTTTTTCACTATCACACTGGTAAGTACTAAAAAGTGTGTTAATACCCAACATAGGAGAAGAGGTAGGACAACAGGTATTCTTACACACTTCTGTGACAATATAAATGAGAACAACTTTTGTAGGACAATTTAAAATACATGTGCTTTCATCCAATAACTTAAAGGCTAGGGATAATCCTACATTTATACTTACATACACATACATATAAATGAACATATACAACAAAATAATAGATACGATGGGAAAAAAAACAGAAAAAACCTTAGTGTCAATCATTAGGAGCTTGTTTAAATTATATATCTACAATGGAATATCATGCAGCAGTTTTTTTCACTGTTATTCAAGTGTTTATTTTTTAAATTTATTTTTCTATATTTTACATCATTGTTCATTTTTGTATAATACTTGTTTTCTCAGAAAACACCTTGCATTTTTAAAGTTTCTCTCCATATTGTTAACTGTAGTAGTAGGGAAAGAGAAGTTCAGTTAAGAGGCTACTGGAGTAATCCAAGAGAGAGACAATACTAGGATGAATAAAGACACTAACAAGTAGGAGAATTCCATATATATTTTGAAGGTAGGAACAGTAACAGTTCCTAAAAGACTAAGAAAAAATATATAATCAGCAATAACCAAGCCTTTTGACTGACTGGAAGGATGATGACCATCAAATGAGATGTGGAAGACTGCTGGGGAATAAGGTTTTTTCTATGGAGGAGTGTGGGTGGGGGTAAACAAACCAGAAATTTAGTTTGGGGTATGTTGAGTTTGAGATATCTAAGCAATATTCAAGTGGACATGCCAAGTAAACCACTGGATTTAAAAGTTTGGAGCTCAGATAAGGGATTTAGGCTGGAGATGAAAGTTGGCATATTGACAGTAGAGCAGGTCTATCATTTTGAGACCAAATCAGATCACCAGGAACAACAGATATCAAAGGATGGATTTCAGAACTTCTCAGGCTTATAATTCATTCACCTCAACAGAGCTACCCTCTCTCTACCACAAATATGTTGGCTTATAAGACATTTGTGGAATAGGTAACAAGAGTTAATTCCATCTTAGGACATTATTTAATTTAAAAAGTCACAGGTCACTGCCTTAATATTCTACCTATTTCTTTGCTTTTCTATAAACCAATTTTCATCCAGTTTCTGTAGGTGATGTTATATGCAGAAGACATAAACATAAGATAAAAATATAACAACATTATCAAGGACATGATTAGTAAACAACAAAATTGCCATTCAGCTCCACCTTTTAACTAACAGTTTCGCTACATGCTTCCCAAAGTATAGTCCAATAAAAGAAATAAGCAGAAGTCAATTACTACCAAGTATTATACAAGACATTCAAACAAAGTGCTGTGGGAGCTCAAAGAAGCCCAATGGGCTTAGGGGACAGTGGTAGCTTGGGAGACTGCTGCCGCCAAATAATAAAAAGGAAGAAAAATGACCACTAAATGGTTTCTATATTACTCTTCCATCCTCACTGGAAACATGCACGAATTTAGTTATGAAATTATATAAGAATTTTGTTGAAATGTGGGTCATCTTGATTACCATGAAGTAATCAAGTTCTTTTCAATCAAGACTCTGCAGGGAAGTTTCCTGCAGCATTTTCTGTTCAGTATTTCGTCCTTTCTCTTCTCTGTTCCTGCTAAATTGTATTTTATTTTATTTTTTAAAAGATTTATTAATTCTTTTTTTAGAGTTATCCAAAGTGATTTCTTTACACACATATATATATATATATGCACACACACACGCACAAAATGTAAAAGATATAAATAACTATATATATGGTTATACATAGTTACAGATATAAATATATGTATAGTTATAGATATGCATAACTATTTATATCTATATATAACTATATATAGTTATTTATATCATTTACATTTTGTGTGTGTGTATATATATATGTATATATATATATATATATATATATATATATAATTTATATCTTTTACATTTTGTATTTTTACATTTTGTATTCCCCTTGGGCAACCCACCACCAATTCACCCATGATCCATCCCCGTGGTCCCTTGTGTCCTTTTCTACTTCATTTTGTGCCCTTATCCTCCCCTTCTCCCCACCCCCCCACCAAGTGTCTCTCTCCTATTTGGTTTCCCTATAGTCCTGTTATAAGTGAAACCATTCGATATTTTTCTCTTTCTTTCTGGCTTATTTCGCTGAGTATGATCCCCTCTAGTTCCATCCATGTCACTGCAAATTGCATGTGTTTATCTTCTTTGAATGCTGAATAGTAGTCCATTGTGTATATGTACCACATCTTCTTGACCCAATCATCTATTTTTGGACATCTGGGTTGCTTCCATACCTTTGCTATTGTAAACAGTGCCGCAATTGTTCCTGCTAAATTTTATTAAGAAAATATTGGGCCTCCATGCTTCTGTATTTCATTTTGATCATTTCCATTTCCATTTATTTGTATTTTTGTATCTTAGATCTAAAGTGCTTTATTAAATCCCAGATCACCAAACCTGGTCTTTAGTCCACATTTTATTCTTCAACCCATCCACTGACTTTTTAATATTGTCATTGAATTTTTTAACTAATTTTTTTTTCTTATCCTCTGATTATATATGTAGTTTGTTCTTGCTGACTGCAATTCTTTTAAATCTTTTTGTATACTCAAGTTAGATTTGCTCTGATGTTCAGTGATCTTCTGTCCAGAAAATCTTTTGTTTCCTCTGAAGTCATTCTGGTTTCTTCATACTGATCCTTCGTTTATGTGCTGTTCGTCTTTTCAAGTGTCTGGTGATCCACGGTTGTCCATTCACATTGATAAATGAACACTTGGTAGTGTAAACCAACTAGTCTATCAGTAGCACGACAAACTCTTTTATTTTTTTTTTCCATTTTTTTTTTTTTTGTTATTTATGTCTTTTACATTTTGTATTCCCCTTGGGCAGCCCACCACCAATTCTCCCGTGATCCATCTCCACGGTCCCCTGTATTCTCCTCTCCTCCATCCTGTGCCCTTATCCTCCCCTCCCCCCTCCCCCACCGCTGAGTGTCTCTCTCCCACCCAGCCTCCCTATAGTCCTGTTATAAGTGAAACCATTTGATATTTTTCTTTTTCTTTCTGGCTTATTTCACTGAGT